>WEIT01024525.1:4288-20377 GCA_013389985.1 Dryoscopus gambensis
GTTCCCATATCTTTGCCTGAGAGCCCCTTAATTTCAAAATTCTAATAATTTGGAGGCAGGGGGGGTTTACATTTTCCATTTCAAGGGAGGCTCCTGCCTTCCTTAAGCGGACACCTGTCTTTTTCAAACCAAGACAAATATATCTGGCATGATTTTTAATCTTTTTTTCTGAGTGAGCATAAAAGAAGATATAATAAGCTAAGCAAGATAGAATAACAGAATTAATAAGATATAATAACAATAGTAATAATATATAATAACATAAATAATTAAGAATACTTAAGCATAAAGATGTTATAAATGTCCTAAAGAGATTAGAAACATGCATGAAAACAGATGTATGAGAAGAGAAAAACAAGAGTGCCATGAGCAAGATAGAAGCAGCCTTTTCTTAGGGAGTTCAAGTGTAACTGCAAAATGAAAAAAAAATTGAGAACTGTTCTTTCTTCTCACATGCTTCTTGATAGCTTTCCTAAGTTGTTGTAGGCCATCCTTTTAAAAGCGTCACTTTGAATTTGTTGGGGAGGAGTGTGTTAAGTTGTGTTTGATGTCCATTTGGACATGGTTTTGAAAACTTATTTGGAAAATCTCATTTGCATATGTAAATTCAATTTCATAGTTTGGCTCTGTGGAAGCAAATTTTTGTGTATGCTGTGTCCTCCTTGCTGCTTCTCTGGAGGAATGTAAATGTGAAGGGAATGGGCTGGGAAGAGAAAAGAGAATGCAACAAAGGGAGTGGGGAACAGATCTGATGAAGCAGAAAGAGTTCTTGTGGGCAAAGATGAAGTAGAGAAACTGGCCAGTTTCCTCACAGAGGAAATGGAGGGAAAATGTTTAGATACAAAGATGAGGAGTGGCCCAGACATAGGAGATTGGAGATTTTGAAGGACCCAAGGAGTTGAGGCAAATTATCTCTATAAATAATGAGAGAATGATTAGAAGGCAGCGGGGACAGTTCCAAGAAATGGAATACATTAGGAAGGGAGCAGATACGCTGATGATGGCCAGTGAAGTGGTGGCTGCTCACAGGATGGCGGCAAAAGGGAAAGAATTTGGTAGAGAAGGACTGAAAGGAGGAAGGTATCTAAAATATGGGTACACTGGCATATTTTACGAGTAGGAGCAGAGCCAGACAGGTGGCCCAGGAACAGAAGAGGACAGCTGTGCTTGCTGCGTTGCTGGGCTGCGAGGCTTGGTAAAACTGGAAATTCCTCAGCTTTAGAGGTCTTAAGGCTTTACACTTCCCTGCTGTCTGGAAATAAGCGTGAAGATGCTGTCGAGGTGTGAGGCTCTACGTGTGTCCCTATGAGATAGCTGAGTGCTGTTGGGTCAAGCGATACAGGCATGTGCTGTGACTGCAGCTGTTCAAACCTTGCCAAGCTGGCAGGTTGCGGGGCTCCACACAGCAACATCCCTGTGTGACTTCTCAGATTTTTGTTTGTCTGTTTAATATTCTTTTAACATTTTAAGTGTACTATTTATCAGTAGAGAACTCAGTCTCAAGCAAGTTCATCTGGCAGGATGGTAAGAAAAGAGTTGATCCTTTCATGCCAGTTTCCTATATCCTTTTACTTTATTGAAGTCTCTCCAGATACCTTTTTGTACCGCTTGTTATTCTGTCACAGAAATATCACTGTGCACCAAAGAATTAGTCAAAGTTCCTGTAGAGTAAAAAGATGACTGTTTAATACATTTCTCACTTCTTCTCTGTGGTCAGAACTTATCCTGAAAAATGGCATAATACAGCATTACATGGGAAAAGTAGGCAAGGGAAGTTTCTCTTATTTCCTAAAAAGGAAGAATAAAGTGAAATCCAAAGACATGTTTAATGTCTTTGTCTGTACCTTCAGAATCCATAGAAGTAAATAATTTTTCATTTCTTACACACAATGGAGTTATAAAATTGATTGTTTGTATAGGTGGTTGAAGTTCGAAGAAGATGTAGAAGATGGTGGAGAGAGGTGGAGCAAACCATATGTTGCCACACTGTCACTTCATAGCTTGTTTGAGCTGAGAAGCTGCATCCTGAATGGCACAGTTCTTTTGGACATGAGAGCTAACTCCATAGAAGAAATTGCAGGTATGTACTAATGTTTCATTTATTGGTTATAAAAATTAAATGCTTACAAGAAAGTTACTGCATAATAATCAGTTCAGTTTAGAAACTCCTAGGAAATGTTTTTCTCAATGTACTTGAAAAGAAACTCATGTCTGGCACAGTTAGTAAATATTCTATTTATATATTTTATGTGGAATCTGCTGCTTTAAGAATCAATTTTTGAATAAAGAAGAAAATTTAAATGGAGGAAAGAGGACAGTTTGGTTATATTTAATTAGAGCTGGCATGTTCTCTGTTCCTGCCGTGCTGCCTCACGTGAATGAGGCGTATGCTAACTTTCACAAACTTAATCTACTGCTATGCCAATTGCAGGCAATCTAGCTTAAAAAAACCCCCAATAAAATATAGGGAAGTATTTACTGCCATAGAGTTACATGAAAATAGACATGTCTCTGAGTTGAGAATGAAATCAGGAGTAATGATATAGCATAAGTTTTTTAAAAGAAATTTTAGGTACATTAACTTCTTCAGATAAAGTTGAGCGCATTTTTTCCAATAAAAGTTTATTTGGCAATTGCAATTCTAGAGCTTTTGCGAGCTTCTGAGCAAGAGAGAACATAGTGGATGAGTCTTCTCTCCCAAAAATATAAGTGAGATTGAGACTAAATGCCAATTTTTGCTTTCCTGGTGTTTCCCTTAAAGACTGTAACTAGTGTGGAAAAGATACAAAAGACAAAGCAATAAAATTTTTTAACACTCAAGATTACCAAGAAAGCTGCTTTGTGGATGATACATAAATCTATGTAAGTCCCATATAAAATTTATTTTACTTATTTAAATTATAGGGGAGATATAGTGTGGTGGGCTATATTTAACTGTGGAATTAAAATTGGCTCAGGTAGTGGTAGCTGCTTTTTGTATTTACTTTTCTCAAATTGTTTATGTCAAACTGATGGAAGAGATTATTAATACAAATCTGCAGAAACTTGTGTGGGTTTCTACTCTGTGCTAAGATCTGATTCTCCCATGAGTCATAGTCTGAATCACAGCGTCAAAATTTGTCTTGATAATGATAAAAGATAAACATGAAGAATAAAAAGCAGCTGATTTAAAAGAACAAAGGTATCTATCAGTATGTTACTTCATTATTTATTTATAAATAATTAAGAAGTACTTAGGTCAGCTGCTTGATGTTCTTGTATTACTTTTTTGCTTAAATAGTACATTGGGATTTTCCATTTTGAGCTTTACATTCTTAATCCAGGAATCACTCAACTTTGTCCGTAGTCAGCTAAGAAAGCCCTTCCAGAATTGTTTTTATTTAAGTAGGTAAAAAAAGTAAGGATTAACACAAAAAACCTCCAACTTCAGTGAACATCCTTTTTTTACTGTTTTTGGAAGATATTGTATGTTTTCCAATATAGTGAAGCCCCAGTTAATTAATGTTTGTAATCTCTTAATCTTTAGTTGTAGTGATTTTGTTTTAGTTAACGTGGCCAAGGATTTGAGCATTTGTAACACTAATGTTGCAACTCACCACAGATGTAGGTTGTCCTTCAGCAGAGAGTTTGGGGAGTAACCCTCACTCTATTTTAAGTCAGCCCTAGTTGTGGCTTGTCTTGGTTTGTTGATTAGGAAAACTTATTTCTTCTGAGAAGAGGCTTTAGGATGACTTTCATTAATTGGCATGTACAATTTTAATTTTAAAAGTACCTGTTGTTGTGGCAGATTTGGATGCATTTCATTTGTTGTATTATTTGCTTGAAGTGGTAGGCATCCCTTTCTGATAAGGTGACCTGACACATGATAAGGTTTGCATGGGTTGTGCTTTCTCTTTGAGAGATCATATTTTTCCTCCTCTGCAGATTCAATAAGCAATGAGCTATTCTTTTTTAAAAAGCTTTGCAGCAGGTGCTTCAGGCAAGTGAATCATTCTGTAAATTACTCACGTTCTGTCAGGTTTCTTTGAGGAGATTTATTTTTTATTATTTTCTCAAGAAATAAAGTTGCAGCTCCAGTTGCTGTTCTCTGTTGGTATTATTTGTGCTGTAGCAATGCTGTTTCCCTTTTCTTCAATCAAGTTCCTTTGTCATTTGTTATTTTAATGCTGTGTGTGTTAATTCCTGGTCTCCAGTGATTAGAGAATGTTACAAAGAGTGTAGCACACAGTAGGCAGCACTGCGAGAAGGAATAACTGATAGTAGTGGTAACAAGCACACCACCAAGGTATGTGTGCTGGATATCTTAGAAATGTGATAATTCCAAGTAATATGACAGGCAGTTCTTTTTACGTAGAAGTGACTGCTGGACTTGAAGATTAGGCAGAACTGGTACCTCTCAGGACCCCCTTTGTTGTGTGTTCCAGTCAGCTGCTATTCCCTGTCAGTAGTTATAATCCTACTTATCTTGTGCTATACAATGCAAATGCAGTTTTCACCAGAAACTGATATGTATTCCAGTTGTATCTGACAGTCCTGACATGTTAGAATTTAAGGAAATGGTTGCTCTCACCTGTTGGCTTCAATTTTTTTTCAACATTCAGCTCTTATTATTTGGCTTGCTAGCCATCCTCATGCCAAGCTTGTCCAGCAATCCTGGCGATCACTTTTGGTTTTGTTTCAGTGTTACTGTGTATACCACCTTTAGGAGAGCTTGTGAAAACAGCTTATGCCTTACGGTTTTAAGGGATACTCCTGAATTAAATTCTGATTCATAGTTTAGGGTTTTGGTTTTTTAATGCAATCTTTTGATAATTTTACCGCATTGCTATAATGCATCATCTTTTGAGATTATTAGTGCACATGTACTTTCTTACTTGCCTTAATGCTTTGTTAGTGAGAAGTGTGTGCTGTGTGTTTATTGGTAATGTCTTGCTATTTGGGGTATATTCCAATATCAAATTACATTTCTGTTAATGCAGTGCCAGGCTTCATATCCTTGAAAGAGGTATACTTAAACTTTATTGCTAAATTGAGACTAAGAATTCCTATTTGTTTTAGTCAAGGCTTTTAATCTATAAAGACTTATTCACTATGGCCCTGAAATTCCAGCACTTAGCCCTTGAGATTTTCTATTATTAAAGTCTGTATTTTAAAACATTAATGGGCTTGTGGTAAAATCTACAGATGAAAGCCACCTTTTGTAATGTTTGCATGGTTTCCAGAACATTTTGTATTTTGTCCCTGGAAACTCTACAGTTCTGCCTAAAAATATTTTGGTACTGTTTATGTGGTGAGAATTTTTAAATCATCCTCTATTCCAGCAGGTCCATTCTCTGTTAGGTCTTTTTCATTCCAACTGTCATATTAAAAAATTACTTCATCTACGAGATTGTATATTTCTTTGGACAGGCACACAATTTTCCTTCTTGCAAAAGAGCTTATTCATACCTATGATGCTGAATTCACAAACGGCATCTTATTATAATAGAGACTTCTGAGATGAATTTCCAACGCTGTCATCATGCATCAGAACAGCATGTTTGTTCCTGAATTTTCTCAAATTGTTCTTAATTTGTGTAAGATAGATTTTGCTTCTCTTGAAAAGAGCTCAATTCCTATGCTGAATTTTATTCTGTTTAAAAATGCAATTTTTATTACTCATATTTAAGGGGAGTTATTACTATTTGTAATACGTGATGTTATTTTTTCATATGTCTTTGCTGTAACTCCTGTATCTGTAGTTAGCACTCCATGCACAAGGAATTCCTTTGAACATTATGTAGTAATATTTTATCGATCACTTCTGTATAGAACATATGCTAAAAGGAAGTCTGAAAAATCTATGTAATCAAAACAGTTTATTTTGGAACTTGTCTCTTGAGGAGGTATTTGCCAGAATGTGGCTGTACCATTAGAGAGCAGCTTCACTGTGTTGTTCAAGTTGGCAGATGAAAATGTTCTCTTTTGATATTTTCATTTAGTTCCTTTGAAACCATGTAGATTTTCAGATTACCATCTGGTTTTTTGATTATAACCACTGAATGAACCCAAAAGGTTCCTCTATTTAGCATATGATGCCATTTTCTGTTGTTTGGTTCAAAAACTATTCAGTCCAGCCTTTAATGGCAACACTTTCTTTACAGCATGAGCCACAGAACTTGCATATTCTTGTAGTTGTGCAAAGTGTTCTGTGAACAAATGTCAAATCTTGTCAAATACAAACTGTGGCCTCTCTTGCACAGTGGAGCTTTGGCGACTTGCACATGTTTGAAATATTCCTGTTTATTT
The DNA here is from genome assembly GCA_013389985.1 of Dryoscopus gambensis. Classification (NCBI taxonomy): domain Eukaryota; kingdom Metazoa; phylum Chordata; class Aves; order Passeriformes; family Malaconotidae; genus Dryoscopus; species Dryoscopus gambensis. The sequence goes on from WEIT01024525.1 coordinate 10,577, forward strand.
TAAATGGTTTAATTGTAATAATGGTTTCTTTTTAAAATTAAATTTTAAATCTGCCCTTTCCAATCCCAAGATCTGACTGTTTTCTCCCTTTTGCAGTCTTTTGTATGTTCCTCACGATCAAATTTTCAATCTGTGTAACAGCTTAATCTTGTGATTGAGGTCACCGGACTCTGTGCTCAGCAACTCAGGGCATTACATCCCAAGTGTGCAATTTTACTGATTTTGTTAATATCATGTTAAGCTTTCAATCTGAACAAGTCTTCTTTTGCCTTTGTTTGCTTTAAGCTATATTACTTCATAATAATGACATATTTTAACTGGCTCAAATTGAGATTTTATTACACTAGAGCCTTTTGTTTTATCTGCAACACTCACATTGTGTTATGTTTCTGACAGTGCTTTTATGATACATTTAACTTTTATTACAAACACTGTAATAAAGGCTGGGATTGCCTGTGAGTAATCTGCTTCTCTATTTGACCCTACACCTGTCTTTTGTTCAGCTTTCACCTTCTCATTCACCCAGGTTTCTACATTTGTTTGCTTTATTTTCAGCTTAGCGTGTGGTAATAAGCGCTACAGAGAAACCAATCAGGTTTTGCTCCTTTGTCTGTGGCTAAATTGTAGATCTCGTACAAACTTCTACATAGCATGTCTTTTTTGTTGTTGTTTTGTGTTTTCCCATGTTAACCACAAATGTGGGAATCTTTTTAGATTGCACAAGTCAATCTCAGCTTGCAAAATTTATTTTTTTACTGTGCCTGCAGTTGTGAACTGCAAGCTGGGAATTTTGGCTGTGTCTCTACGATTTACAGTTTTGTGAAATACTTGCTCTTGTTCCTCAGTAAAATTACATACTGTTATTTTAAAAAGCAGACATTTTTCATTCTTTCTTTCCTTTTCAAGTGTTTTAACTGAGGTATTAAACCAAATAATTTCAGGTAAAGCTGGAAACAGAATCTGTGTCTCGGAGCACTGGAATGCTCTGCACTCTTGGATGAGCAGCTAAATCTGCTGGCTTAGGTAGCTTGTTTATAATCACCATTGTCAATGATGTAAATGGGTCTTGGTTCATAAGTGCAGCTCAGGAATTCTAATTGTTGGGTTTGTATTGCTCCTCCTGCCTGACTCACTGGGGAAGGATATATTCGCATTCCTCTTTAGAGATGCGTTAAGATAAAGGATACTGTTTCAACTGATTGTCTTCCGTAAAGCAATGCATTTAGGGTTGCTTGGTTTTTTCTTCCCTGTCCTTAAGGGCAAGGACCACGAGCCAGAAAAATCTTGGCTTTTAAATTAAGTTTTGTAGTCAGCTATCACTGCAATTGTGGTGCACACAAAAGCCTATGTGTTTTATATTTTGTCATTAATCTCTCATTTTGTCCTGCAATTGTACAGTTATAAAATTTTGAAGTGTGAATGCTGGCAGCCTTGCTGGTATTACTGAATTCAGTTTCTGCTGTGAGCTCTCAGTGCCAACCTACATTAGGAGAATATGAGCCCAGCAATTTCTTTTTGGATTCACAGGTATTTTGGTACAAATACAGTACCTTTTCTATAAATTTATTCTACATTTCACCTGAACAATCTGTGTAGTATTGCACGTGAGGTGATGAGCACACTGTGAACCCAGTGCAGTGGGGAACAAGCTGTGGGCACACTTGAGGGCCTCCTTATTGTCCATTTGCCTGGACCTGTGGGCACTCCGCATGGGTCTGGCCACACGTCTCTGTACAAAGCTGCAGTGTGTAACAGACACCTCCAGAGTGGGTGGAAGCAGCCAGCCTGCTTTTGCATCCTTGCTGACTCTAGAGGTGGGACAGATGGAATTTTCTTTGCTGGGCCACACATGAGCCACGCTGCATTTGAGCTGATATAAATTTTCTGCACCCCAGTGCTGTAATTCACAGCCTGGGTAAATTGTTCACAGGTGGGGATGAGTTATAGTTGAGTTACTGTAATAGCTTGTTAAAGTACTCACGTTGCTCACATTTACTCACAAAATTAATTTTATAAAGATGATGTATTGTAACTGAGTCTGAATGGAGAAAACATTCTTGAAATTATATGAAACCCCAAGTTTCTTTGAATTCTTTTAAATGACCAGGTCAGGGAGAATATCTGTCTTTAACAGCTTGAAAAACTGATTTCATGGTTCCAGTATCAACCAAGATTCCTTACTGAAGAAACATCCTACTTTGGTGTACTTGATGTCAGCAGAGATGTTATGGGGTGAACATTTAATAGAATTGGTAACACTGTGCTGGTGGATATTCCACAGGTTACATTCTTCTGAAAGCTTCATATGGTAGTGAAGCGTCTTTGAAAAATGGAATGGTATCTCTGGCTGAAAGGGGGCAGTGCAGAATTTAGAAGGGCATTCAAGAGGAAAATTCTTTAAAACAAAGATTCTTTACTTCTTTTTGTCGTATGGAGTGTGAAGAAATGGCCACCTGTTCTAGGTACAAAAGTAAAGATCAGGGCTTTGAAAATACATACAGCTTCAACTGATGGGAGCATGTAGGCTCTTCTGCTCACAGGGTTAAGGAATTACAGTCTATTTTGAAAATTAAATGTTTCAAATGCTCCTTTTGGCCATTTACTCTTGGACTTTAACTATGCTGCTCTTGTTTTCGAGACTATCTTTGCAATCAAGGGTGTTACGGATACTGGAGGGACTTGGGCTTTTAAAAAGTATTTTGAGGAGCTTGGGAAGAAACTGAAAAGGAATCCTGTAATGATAGGGGTAGATGGACACAGTCTTTCTCCTGTTCAGATCTGTGCAGGGCTTGAAAAAAGAGTCAAAATACAGCAATTTGTCAGAAATTTGACTGTATTTAAGCTCCTGCAGCTACTACTGCGGCTGGGTCTATGTTGAAAGAATGACAGCTGGAGGGAAATATCAGGGCAAGAAAGCACATCTTCACTCTTTCCAAAACTAAAAGCATCTTCCTTTTTTACATGCGGTGGCAGTGCTATGGTAAAAGGGAAGTTGTTGTAAAAACACACAAAACTCAAGGTAAGCCACTTTCTTCTCTCAGGCAGGAAATAAAAATTATAGTCACCCCACTGGCACCAACTCTGTGGCTTCTATGGCTGTTAACAAGTCTAGCAGGGCACTTAGGGAAAGGAAGAGGATAGGGATTTGATTTTCCTGTCATTTTCTCTCTTCAAATGGATAATCTTAAATATTGACATCATCCTCAGCAGCTAATATATTTTAATATTTAATGTGGAAAATACAGTTATTCCAGGAATTACACCATACAGGTGGAGTTCCACTGATCTGTAAGCAAGGGAATGACCACAACCCTAAATTTACCTGTTCTAGAGGAATCTTTTTTTTAGCTCTTCCTTTTGATTTCTGTCTTAGACCAACTCAAAGAAGTTAATATTTGGTTTTGCACTTTCTACAGTTTATATTTTGTTCAGCAGAGTTAGAAAGAAAAGACCAGAGGATAATTTGCATTGAACTTTAGCAAAGATGCTCTGAGTTATAAATTTATTATTTATTATTTATTTTTTCCTTTGAAGATCCCATGTCATGTTACATAAAGTACTGGCCTGTTTTGGGAATTGTAACATGCAAATTCATGTTCTAAGGGTGTCTAAAGGGAAGACAGTCATCTCCTTAGGGCAGAGGTGTGTCTCAAAGGGCAATAGAGTAGAGGAGGAAAATAAATATTTTTCTTGGAGTTGGAGACTACTTTCTATTTTTCATAAGTTGCAAATTCTTGTCTCCTCAAAATATTCTTAAGAAGACTTTCCTTGAACTTGCGTTACCCTCTCCTTTGCCTTTCTGTCATTTATTTTCCTGCTATACCTCTCTCTCTCTCTTTCATTAGGGTCTAGAGTGATAAAAAAACCTCTATCTAGACTGGAAGTGCGCTGATGGTGTTCGAGTTAACCCTGGAGGTAAAACTTCCCTTCAGGCTCAGGTGAAGAACACTGATGGTGTTCGAGTTAACCCTGGAGGTAAAAGTTCCCTTCAGGCTCAGGTGAAGCACTCTGAAGCCAGAGTTTATTAGTTTGGGCACAATATGGGGCAACATTACTCCTTAGTACAAGCTGTGTGGCCAACCCTGTTGCTGATACTGCACAGGATGTAGTTGCTGGAGGGGATCCAGTATGATATTGCAAGCCTCTGCATGATTCTTCAATGCAAAGCTCTGGATACATCACTCATGGTCACATCTGTTGGCAGCTGCATTTACCTGGACCTCATCCTGGTTTTTTTGTGTGCAATGTCTCTGTAGAGATGTAGATTTGCTGGTAGCCTCTTCATGGCAAGTGAAACATGCAGGTTTTTTGTTGTTCAGCTCTCAAGCAGGTGCGTGATACATCGGCTTGTTACGTGGATATTGAGAACTTCAGAAAAACTTGTGTATTTTAAGTGTATACACAGTGCATAGGTGACTGTTAGCAATTAAATGCTGCTTTTAACAACCATAGTTATTTAATGTCTTTTATTGTCTCTTCTATTGCTCTTGGCTGTTATCAAAGACATGACAAATTATGTCTCTACTGATGATGCATCTGCTTTTTATTTTTCCTGCTCTGCTTGCTTTTCCACTGAGTTTACTGGCAGATATGAATCTGACTCCAGCACAGAATCATGAGCTGTCTGGATTTTCGGTACAAGGAGTTTTGGTCTCAGCTTATTATATCACTATTTTTGTGCAGTACAGTTTCTTCCAATTTATATACAAGGAAACTGTGTACTTAAATGCTGTTGTACTTGCTTTATTACAGAATTTTTTTCCTTTATTTTTCTATTAGGCATCATTACTGTTGGTAGCAGTATTTCCCCGAATAATCATTTGAAAAAAAATCCCACAAAATTCTCAACAATTCTTTCCCATTCAAAACACATAATGTCATAGAATCATGGAATCATAGAGTGGTTTGGGTTGGAAGAGGACCCTAAAGATCATCTAGTTCCAATCCCCCTACTGTAGGCAGGGACACCTTTAAGTAGACCAGGTTGCTCAGAGCCCCATCCAACCTGGCCTGGAACACCTCCAGGGATGTGGCATCCACATTTTCCCTGAACAATCTGTTCCAGTGCCTCACCACCCTCACAGTAAAGAATTTTTTCCTGATAATCAAAAACTACTCTTAATTTAAATCCATTACCCTTTGTCCTGCCACTATGTGCCCTTGTAAAATCTTGCTCCATCTTTCCTCTAAGTTCCCTTTGGGTACTGGAAGGCTGCAGTGAGGTCACCCCAAAGCCTTCTCTTTTCCAGGGTTAACAATCCCAGTTCTGTCAGCCTGGAGCTTGCGTGCGTGATGCTTCCTGTAGCTGGAGCAGGATGGCTTCATCCACAAGCTCCCCTTGACTGGCTGACCTGTAGTGTAGACCACAACTATGAAGTTCCCTTTGTTGCCTGTGTCTCTGATCTTTACCGACAGGCATTCTACCTGCTCTTGGCTGTTCTTCAGAGGCAGCTCCTCAAGCTTAATCCTTGTCTGGGTATAGAGAGCAACCTCCCGGCCTTCCCTTCCTTTCCTGTCTCTTATGAACAGCCTGTAGCCATTGATAGCCACACTCCAATCATGGAATTCCCTCCACAAAGTGTCAGTAGGTCAACAAGGTCATAACTTTCCAGCAGCACGGTGGCTTCCAACTCCTCCTGCTTTCTGCCCATTCTGTGCCCTTTGGCATAGAAGCACCTCACACGGCTGTGTCACCTTCCTGGAGGAACGCCTGTGTATGTACAAATAGTGTTGAATATGAATATATAAGATTATTTTCCGCTAGCTGACTGCAAAAATGGTTCTAATTTCTTAGCAAGGGGATCAGTTTCACTCACACCTCCTTGAAATTATCCTCTTGTGGGAACAGTACAGCTGGCAGTAGAAATAGATTCTATTAGGTATTGACAAATAATGCAGCAAGTGTTTCTGTATTGTCTTACCTGAACTTTCCTTATATTGCACTGAAAGTATTGTAATTATAGTTACAAGAAAGAAAGAAAGAGTTTGACTGTGATCTCCTGTGGTAAGTACAAAGGGAATAAAAAAGTGGTTTCCTCATAGCATGCCATTTCCTTTGTAGGAAATAGAATAGGGGTTATTTGGAAAAAAAAGACATCTCATACACCCTGGATTTAAATATGTTACGTATGGGAGTGCTTAAGGACTGACTTCAAAGTCATTGCATAGGTGACCTTAATTTGTGAACTGCATAATTTTTGAGGATTTTTTTATATTAATAGCATCCTTTTCTCCCTGCTCTCTACCCTCTCCCCTCCCAGTCTCGCTCCCCCTGAGAGTGAAACACTTCTAGATAAAACTTACCATTTAATTCTGTTGCATTAAAAGAACTGATGCTTTTCATTTGTAATCCTATAGAGTGCTAATCATTTTAATTGCAATTTAAAAGAGCAAATGTTTCCTCTTTCCCCTCTTATTATGTTTATGTATATATTTTCAGATATGATTCTGGACCAGCAGGTGGGTTCTGGGCAGCTCAGTGAGGATGTTCGTCACAGAGTGCATGAGGCATTACTCAAACAGCATCACCATCAGAACCAGAAGAAGCTGAGCAACAGGATCCCAATTGTAAGATCCTTTGCTGATATTGGAAAGAAGCAGTCCGAGCCCCATTCCATGGATAAAAATGGTAATGCTTTATTTTGCATTTTGAGCTTCAGTAACATCTGCCTGTTTGCTATTGCAAGTGCTTTGTACCCACATCTCAACAGCGTGATTCTGCTTTGAAAACTACCTTGTACCTTTTTGCATGAGCCTGGCTCATCTTATGCATTCAGAAATATACCTGGTTAAATTTGAGATTTGGATATCTTGCACAGTTCAAGGCTGGGCAGAGCTATTCAAGGGAACTTGCTGAGGTATTAGAAGCTGTGCTAGTGTGCCGTGCCATCCTGGGTAACTGGCATGCCACGTTATTTCCGGTGCAGCTCAGCTTAGGAACACTTTAGGTGCTCTGTGTAATCCCTCAGACTGAGTTTGAGCATCTTTGCAGAAGGTTGCTCTGAACTGTGGACAGGCTCCATCAGGGCCAGGACTATTTTCGACTTCTGTTGACTGTCCAGGACCTATTTGTTTAAAATGTAGTGGATTGTTGAAATAGTTTCTGTGCCTACAACAGTGTATGCATTAGCTAGAGTTCAACTGCTGCTTCAGATTTTATAGGTGAGTTTGAGGGGCTGAAAAATGAGGCAGACATTTTCAAGATGACACTGTTGGAGAGATGTCACAAGAGCTGTACCTTGCTCTTTCAGAAAATCCCTTTTGGGAAAATCGGGGTAATGCAAATGAGAAATGTTTGTAGAATGGTTCTAGAGTAAAATATTGGCCTAACTTTTTTTGTTTTTCTTGCTTTTACAGAAGACTTTACAAGCTGTGTTATTGTTGCAAGTCATCATAATGAGAGATCATTTATTGCCCCTTCCTTGTTTGCATAAACAAAGGTCTATGTTACGAAATTTGCAAATATATTTCACCTAACTCTTATTCAGAAATCACCTTAACTGTAGTGAAATCTCAGTCCCTCCTGCTGTCACTCTGTTTCAGAGCCCTACTGAGCTCACCTATCACCTTGGAAGTGGGGAGTGAGGAAACAGCCATAGCACAGGGAAGGTCAGGATTGCAAGAGGAATCTGCGTGCTCTGAGGCATAGGACACAAGGGCAAAGAGTAATCGTGTGGCTGATCTGGAAGGATGGGGCTGTTGATATAAAGGTTAACTTGATTGCAAGGAAGAAGCTTTTGTTTCAATCATTGCCATATATAGTTTTAAGAGATCTAAATCTAGTTGCTTCCCTAGGGAAGATTCTCAGACCTAAAAGGCAACATATAATTTCATCTGATGAGGATATTAAAGAGAAACCCCAATTATGTCAAAATATCATTTTAAGAGTAAGGAAAAAATAACATTTACTAAGATGTGTGTGATTATGCATATGGAATCACAAGCGTAAAAGTAAGTAGGGTGATTGTCCATCCTTTTTAAGGCAACTTTCTTGTTGATTTGTACAGCTCTTACTGATGACTTTAAACAAATATTCAGGAGACACTGGAGAAAGTTAATGATATAATGATCCTGTTCCTCAATTTCCACAGGATGTAAGATGGCAGCTTGCATTCCACTAAACTTTTTGCACTAGATCTTATATAACAAACCTGCATTAGTTGCCCTAAAAAGTGCCCTCAGGGCAAGCTGTGAAATGATCATGAGCTCAATTTCAGTAACTTTCTGTGTCTGTTAGTAGAACTGATGCAGTTATTCAATCCAGAAACATCTTGCTTTTGCCCAAGTTTCTTCTGGCAAACTTCCTAGATCTTCCTAGATTCCCCCCCCAAATAAATTCTCATCAGGACAGCATCTAAGTCCATGTTAAACACACTAATTTTTTATATTCCGTGGTTGAATGATTCTCTAAGTCGGGAGGCATATTCTTACAGTCTGTCTCTATTTTGCAAGATGAAAAAATGCTGAATGCACATTTCATGTGCTTGTGTAGAAGAGTCTGAGTACTCTGACTTCTGTTAAAAAAAAGTCTTAGTCTCTTTTACTGTGTGAATTTAAATTAAATGCACCAACAGACATAATAGAAATTATATATGTATATAAAAAAATAGAATAACCTATAGAGATTCAATAATTTTAGGATGCTTATGTGAAAGTATATCAGATTGTATTTAGTATATCTAAATTACAGTGAAAAGTTCCTAGCATGAACTTTTTGGACAGAGAGGTTTTTTAATCAATTTGAAGCATTGCTCTTCTACTTGCCCCCTTTAAGTGCTAATGCATGTTTGGCAGTCTCCTGCATTGACCTCCTCAAAAGCAATGATGGCCCTGTGATAGAACAAGGAGAATTTGTTTATTATAAGTTTCTCTCTTATCATCCTTTGCCCTGTTACATTAAAAAGTCTGAATCTTATTTTATTGGCTGAATTGCATTGAAATTAGTAATAGCTTTAGAAAAGGAAAATCTAGTCTAAAGTTTTTGTTTTAGAAGGAACTAGAATTTTTCTCCCTCTTCAAGACAACAGCAAATAAGCAGTTCACGAGTCTGAGTGGCAATTATTGCCTGAGTACTCCAGGGTTTAAAAAATGGGAAAAGAGAGAATTCTGGAGAGCTGCCTAGTTTCAGGTATACTAACTGTACCTCTTCTGGCATACTCTTAGTTATTTCCTTACCCCGTGTAACTTGCCATAGTACATGGTGTGTAAATTATGCAGGAATCTGCACTGAAATGCTCAGCTTTCAGGAACTCTGCTGTTCTTAGAAGCTTGACCAGGGTAGCAGTGATAATTTCTGATCATTTTCTCTGCCAGTGCCTCACAACCCAAATGCTGGAGTTCAGCTACAGTGTTATGCTCACTCAGCTGTATGTTTCTTTTTAGATTGTCATGGAGTGTCTGTACAAGCTATTCATAGTAATATAAAAATGCATTGTTAAAATATAACTTTGAATCATATAAAAGCAAAAGCTTAATATCTGTAAAAGAAAGAAAAATTAAGGGATATAAACAGCTTATATTATTGTCCAGGAGTGTGCTGTAAGACACATCTTGTTTCCTGAGAACAAACTGGTAAAATGCATTCAAGGCATCATTTTAATCTGCTTATTCCCATTTGTCCACAAACATTGTGTAGATTGTATGAAGGTAAAATACTTCTTATATTGCCATTAGTCGCAGTATTTTTCTCTCCTTTTAATAAAAAGAAGGAATCAAAATACTGTTGCTTTTACTTTCTGGATGATAAGCTTAATTCCTAGAAGACTGTGGGGAGAGAAAAAGATCATCTCAGGTACTACTGAT
>WEIT01024550.1:1552-32878 GCA_013389985.1 Dryoscopus gambensis
TGCAACATGTTTATGACATGTATTAGGCTACAAAATCTGAGTTCATAGTCTGGGACAACAAAGCAGAACTCAGCTCTGGCATATGTAGCGGGAAATAGAAAGGCATGTCTTGTAGTGTAATTGTAATGGATATTGCTGCTCCCTCAAGAGCTTGAGTTGCATAGAGCAGGTGGTCCAATGAAAGATACTAGCACTTTGGAAAAAATTAAAACACACTTAAAAGAGCAACTAAATAGCAGCTGGTTCAAGCACAAGTCAATTCAGTTTCAGTTTTACTATACAAACAACGCAGTTCAGTTATCCAGCATTATTTTTCAGAAATAACAGATTAAGAAAGTTTGGACAAAATATGTAGTAACTAAAACTGTTTCAGTCACACAGAACTCAGTTTAAAGAGTATCAAAATAATGAAATCTAGATGAGGTATAATTTTCAAACTACTTTAAAAGCAGTCTGATTCCAAACTGGATGATCAGGTCCCACTGTCTTAAAACAAGTCCCATGGTCAAGTATGTGGTCTTAAAACAGCTTTTCCCTAATTGAAAAAAAAAAAGCAAAACCCTTCCCCTCTCTCATTATTTTAAGTAAAATAACCACAGAAGCAAAAAGAGAAAACGCCCAAGTATATGATGGAAAGAGGGAAACATACCAACATGCACAACAGCATACCAAGCCTACATATTGGAAAAAAAAGAAGTTTTATACATTAAATGAGATCAACAGAACTAAGTGTTAAAAAGGGTCATGGCTAATTTCAAAATATGCTTTCAAGAGTCGGACTGTCTCCAGGAAGAACAAGAGTTACTTGCCAAATAGGAAATCATGTCAATACTGGCTATTCTTAATCATCATAGTCTCACGTAGTGGAGAAAATGTAGTCATTTCACCAAGTGAGCACCACTTCTTACTTTCATACCTCAAAGCAGTCTTCCACACGCCCACTGACACTTTTTTGCTACAGCAAACACAGAAAGTCAAACAGTGGATTTTGTGTTTTTAAAAGTTTGTTGTTTTTTGCTTTTATTTTGCTTTTTCCCATTTTTAAAATGAAGCAGAATTGAAAAGAAAAATTTTGCATGACCCATGAGAGTTTGAATCAAATCAGTCTATCCTGAACTAAATCTTGGGTTAATCTTCCAGGCTTACAGGGTTATGAGTTTGTACCTGATGCTCTAGAAAGCAAAAATAAAAAAGCAAACTGGTACTCCATGTATAAAAAGTAATAATCCCATACAGAGTATTTTCCAAGGAGTGCTTTTCTAAAACACAACCAACTGCAACTTTAAACCTCAATATACCTGATCAAAAAACCCACTATGATGTAAAAGAAGGCAAAATAATCCCAGAACAGCAGCATGTTGATTTACCTAGAACAGGAAAAAGGGTTTTAAATGAAGAATTACACTGCTTGTACAGTGTTCATTTAGGATGAGAAGACAGCTGGCAAACATACTGAAAAAGGGGCACTGCAACTGCACAAAACCTCGCCACCTTTCCCTTCCGAGGAGCATACTCCATGGGTCACTGTCCTCCCAGAGGAAAAATGATCTGAGCTACTTCCACTGAATTCTTCGAAGTGCTTATGTGAGTGGGAAAATAATGAGCAACTCTCAGGCTGCCCTTTACCATAACAAAGCCTGAGACACCAGCAGCCCTTCCATTCCTCCATACTGGAGTACCCTGGAGGTTTCAGTACCGCCATCAGTCAGTAACTGAAAAGCTGAGGCTCTGCTACTTAGAAAAGTACTTTAAAAATGGTTTAATTTCTCAATTGCTTTCAAGGTTTAGGTTATACTGGGCTGGTATGCAAGATTTTTTAAGATATATATTGTGGTTGAAAAACTTTTGAAGTTCTGTAAAAAATCTGCTTATATATTGAACTATTATCAGATAGAACTTTTTTTCAATCAAAAGTGAAATCTTTCTCCACTCACTTGTGTGAAGCACAATAAAATAGAAAACTAAGCCAAGACAAATTATCTTGTTTCGCATGAGATTTAGCTAAAGCATAAAAAGCCAAAACCTCATTCCCTAAGTATTTGAGCAGTGCAGGTGAAGGGCTGCTTGTGTCCCATGCAAAAAAAAGTGATTAAAAATTTAGTTAAATTTTATTTCAACTGTTTTTCCAAACCAGGTGTTATGATAGTGTCATATCCCATGATGCAAAACAGTGCATCCATAAGCATGCCATTTAGGTAGAATATATATTGTGCAAACCGAGATCAGTTGTCCCTGAAAAGTAACCACACTCACCTGTTAATGTAACTTAGAGCAACATAGGTTGGCTGCTGAAGTTCTTGTTTCTCTAATACACGTGGGTCTGTATCTGGAATAAAAAAATACATACACAGAATTGAGCTTTCTGTATTTACACTGGAATTAGGGGACTGAATGCTGCAAAGTAACATAAGCGGACACAAGAGATACGAAATAGCTCAACCCAGTTTATCCACAGAGTACACTTAGCAAAGCTCAACCACTTGCTCATTCATTCATAAACACAGTATTGCATTACTTTACACAAGAATTTGAAACATCAACAGTGATGTAATTTCCAACTGTCACACAAGCTTTCACAATCCCCCTCATAAATATTAGTTTTCACTGCTTTCCATGATTTATAGTGTTAAATGGATCAAGCTTTCTTCTTTTTTAATGTACCTATTTCTAAATATGGTTGACATTTTGAGACGTTCCAAGAGTGATTAGATCTCTTCTGGGCCTTGAGACTTTTCTTCTGCATCTCTGAGTTTTGTTCTCTCCCTTCTCTACAGCTTATTTTCTGAAGCTCTGAATCAAAATGCTTGCCAAGCAGAGCATTGCCCACCAAAAGCCCTGAAGCATACACATCCAAATTCCCTTGAGTGCTAACTTTCTCACTCAAATGAAAAAATATGTTTTCAATCACTGTTTCCATTGTCCTTTGCAGTTAAGTTGTGCTTTCATCTAACAAAAGAGTTTTGGTTTAAATTTCTGAAACCAAAGCCAAGGGAGTATGTCCATAGTTTAGACAGTTTTCTTATACCAAACCCCAGGATTATAATGAAGTTTCAAATACACCTTTGCCCTGCATAGTTGAGAGGCACCTTTAGGAGCTGAGCATAAACAGTCTTCAAAAGTTCCCAATGGCAAGTGTGCATCCTGCCTGTGCAGATTACTACGTAGTCATTAACAACATGTTTTGTGCGTTACTTTAAAAGTAATTCTGGGTATAACTTCTGCATTTTAACTATCAAGAATAAAAACTGCCTTTACCAAATGGCTCCCCACAGCACTGCTGTTATCCATCTTTTATTTCTGAGAACCATCTACTTTGTGTTTGGCGAGGAGGGGAGGGCATGGGGCACTTCAAGCAGCCCCCGTATTTTGGATTGCTCTTGCTTCCTCCTACAGCTTTATGCACTGTTAACATTTAAAAACTCATTATCTTGATAAGCACATTAGTTTGACTTGATCAGTCGCTTTTGGTGGGTTTTGTGGGGTTTAAAACATGATACAATTATTTTGAAATCTGTCTCTGCTGCCATGCCTTAAGGAAGGTTTTTAACTGAACTGAATAGGGACTGTGCTCGAGGGTTGGTGCATTTGTCATGCCACTGCTGAAGCAGATAATGTCTTTATTCAGGGAGAAGGGAATCCTCTGTCTGCCTCTCAAAGCTCAGACTGATCCTCATCTTTCCCCTTACATTTGCTCCTGTACAGCTTAGGCAGAAGGATTTGCTAACATGCTGTTATCAATGTGTCCCTAAAGAGATAAATATAACTCTAAGAAAGTTCAGAGAAGATGGATAAAAGTACAACTGCCATTCCAATCGGCAACCCCAAGCCTGTTATTCTTAAGAGGAACAGATCTTGCTGGTGTTTGGGGAAATTCTGCAGTAATTGCCAGAACATCACACTCCATATGAAGCTAACTAAAGACAGCAAAGCATCAGCTATCCTTCACGCTGTCTAATTCACTTCTCTGAGGAAGTTAGGTTCACACAACACACAAAGATCTTTTACTTGCCTTTGTTTCTATAAACCCACCATAATTTAGCAGGTCAAGCATACAAGCTCTCTTAGATTTACACCTTGGTAGTGCGTGGTCTGCCATGAAACTGTCTCGATCCAGAATGTCTCCAGGGCATTAATCCCAGCCAGGACTATCTGAGAAGTGCCTCAACCCAAGTTCAGGCATCTGTGGTTAAATGACTGTGTCTTTGCTAATCCAGTTCTTAAACGGGATTAACCTCCACCTATAAACAACAGTTTCTGTGACTGAAGGAGACAAAACTGGGGCTGGTTTACATCAGAGTGCTGCATATTATCTGTGGGAGAGGACAAGGAAAGGCTCTAATGGAGAGTCCACCACCCTTTCACAGCTTGCCAGTGGCTCACATAACACCAGCTGAAGATGAAAATACAAAGACAAAAACCAAAAGCCCCATAACTTTTGCAGGAGTGTGTTATCAAAGCACAGAGCAATTTGCCTGCTGGCACCTGGGGAAGGCAGACTCCTGTCTCAGTAGGTGCTGCCTGACACATGCGGAACACAATACAGATTCAATTCAATCTATCCCTTCCCCTCCACATACCAGACTTCTCATGTTTTTCAAGTCAATTATGCTGTATATACCAATTTGACAAAATAATCCAAGCCATAGTAAAAAATCTTGTATGAATTTAGCACTCAGAATGCCTGACAAATTTTTATTCCTCTTGCACCAGCTGCTGGCTTGCCAGTCATGAGAATGCTGCATTCACTTCTGCACTGCAGCAGGAACTACACAGAATACTGCTGGGTATTATTTCTCTTCCTCAGCTATAATATAAAAAAAACCACAGAAATTTGTCCTGGGGCCATAGCAAGGCCTGCAGAGAAGAGCAGAAAAGAGGAGAAACCAGACTAGCTGTGCCACAGGTGGCAGCAGCCATGGGGCCCTGGCAGAGTCCTTTCCCAGTTGGGCGGCATGAGGGCCACACTGGCAGCCCCTCTGCATCCACCTAAAAGCTGTGCAGCTGTGCTATGCAGGCCCATACACGCTTGGCCCACCACTGCCAGCTTTTTTCTTGCTGTCTAAAAATGCCACCAGTCCATTCCTTTCTGCTTCCATTCCCTCTTCCTCCGCCCAGCCTCAGACACTGCCTTTACTCTCTCCTCCCCCTTCCTAACTCCAATTCTTCCCATACATCCTGCGCTCCATTGCTCTCTCCTGCTCTCACTGTTAGGCTCCCCTCTCAAAATGTCCCAACATAAGAACAAGTTAAAACTTACATGGAGATGTCTATAACCACTTGTTCACTCTTGTACCACAGGACTAAACATAGATGCAATTCATTCCCTGGACTGCCCTCTTCCCTTATGCCCCTGCTCCCCGCCCCCCCCCGCCATTGTATTTTACTTCCAATTTAGGCAGTCTCTGCTTACATTCCTGATGTTAGTTAGCGCACTTTTTGAGCACAGAGAGAATATACATTGTTAACAACTACGAGAAGATCACAACCCTCTCAGACTTGACCCAAAAAAATCACAGTAATTAGCATTTTTTTCTTTCTTTTTTAAGGAATAGCAAGTACAGCTACAGTAAGTAGCAGTATTCCCTGATGCTGAACCTTCAAGCCTGAACTTCCAGAACTCTGCTTTTCTCATGGTTAAGCACATTCATCTCATCCTGTCACTAGTGATGTTTTCAAATACCAAATACCAAAGCATGTCTTTGAACACATGTTGCCCCACCGACCAGCATGTTACGCATCAGCCAATGCTCTCACTTAATCTGACTTGGGAACAAGGAGCAGGGGAGACAAAAATCTATTGTCAATCTCACAAAAATGGCCCTGCATAACGTTACATGTTTAGTCAGTGTTTCTTCAAACTCGCATAGGCTGGTCAAACTCAGCCAAAGTAGCCTAAATAGTTTCCAAACACATACCTATAATGGATTAAACACTCACAGATGACAATCTTTTTCTTGAAAATATTTAAGCAATATAACCTAGGGGCTGATCTGAGTTCCCCTTCTTGTAATAAAAATATCCAGCACACACACAAAAATGAGTCCAGAACTTGAGGGGACTGGTTGATTAACATTACTTTAACTAGTTACCGTCGCTTCTTGAATTAACAAGGGCTATCCAAGACTCACTACTTCACTGGTTTTGCAGTAGGACAGTCTGGTGGAACAAATTGCCACCGGCTGTACATTAGTTGCCTCCACTACTTGTCTCTTCTTATAAACATTATGTGCCACTGCTTTCATTCCACAGTGGGAAGAATTACTTCCTGTAATTCTGTGAGCATTTTTTTAGATATGTCCTCCTCATTTATTATGGTGCTAGATTTTGAAAACCCTCCTTTTCTTTTTCTTTAATGAAATGTTATTAAAATAAAATTTTATGTTATACGAACTACCCTAGAATTTTGTTCTGCATCCTACCACCTCACTATTAAAAGACTGAAGTGTGGATGTTAACATCTGTAAGAGAGAGTTACTCAGTCATCTACATGATGACATCTACCCCTCCAATTTCTCACATCCATAATCTGTGTCATACAGGACAGCTACACAAGTAGTATGAGCGTATAATTAAGGCTGAGAGACCATAAATTGCACTGCATCATCTTTGAACTGTTCACACAAAACCAGGCATTTTCTGTGGAGTATGTTCTAACAAAATTAATCACTGACTACTGAAGCATGCTAGGATTACTAAATCACCTCACTACACAGAAGCAACTTGCAGCTTGAAAGCACTGCAAAATCCTAACCTGGCAAAGTATTTTAAAGAGAGCAAGTAATAAAAAAAAGGCATACACATCCTGTATAAGCACAATCTTCAATTATGTAACTTGGTTCTACATTAATATTTCTGCACCAAAGTACATGCCACATCTTCATTGTATATAATAGAGCAGTATGCTTTTACCCTATAAGATACAAGAAAGTTATCACAGAAGCAACTTCACTTTTGTAACAGCCCTGATTTTAAATCACTGTGAAAGATCACTTTTCACCTTACAAAATGCTAACAAATTCCAGTGGTATTATTTTACAGTCACAAGCTTTCTTCTTAGTGGGACCATGAAAGGTCACTACCACTATCAAAGTGGTAGAGATAGTCTCAGAAAAAAAAATAACGACTTAAAGGGGGTAAAAATTATAGTGCTCTTCAACATCTTGAATATGAACTGGCCAGTTCTGTTTTTACCCCACCCTACCACCATTTAACAAGCAGAGGTTGAGGTCAAGATTTACAGAAGTCCAGGTGCCTAAAGGACACATGAATCTGTGCTTACTTACAAATGCAGAGACTGGATTGTCAAAAATTTTTGGTAGCTGTAAACCTCCAACAGATTTCAAAGACCAGCAACCTGAGCTTTTTTATGGCTGATAATTATCCTTTCGTCCATCCTTGTCATAGGTGCTATGCTAATTGTGTGTTGGCAATTATTAGGGAATAAATTTCAGTGTAACAAACAAGGTCTCTCAGTGAGCTCCAGTGAGCCTCTGGTGAGGTGAGAAGTGCAACACATTTCACTGATGTTGCAGATGTACCTTTTGGAGGGAGGGGTTTAGAGATGTCCATATCTTAAAAAGACTTAGGTTTGAAAAACATGTCTTCTGTAAGCCATACCAATCTTACACCAAATAGTTACAAGAAAAGCAAAAAAGGCAAAACTTCCCTTGCCAACCCAAGTGTGTATTTCCATTTCTGTTTAACCTCTAAAAGAGTAAAAAAATGGCCTTTAATGTTATGAAAATAATGGCCCTGCAAAGGATTTAAAAAGTATTAATGTACATATTTGCAAGGACCAAGGACTTAAAATAGGATCTATCTCCCAAGTCACTTGGAGATGTTTATGATAATGTCACCATTTTGTGCAAGATCACACTGGGGGTAAACTGCCAACACAGAGGTCCCCCAGACTCAAACCTGACTTTGCCAGAACATCCATACACACATTCCGCTCGCCCACCAGCAGGTTTGTAGAGTGCCTGTCTTGTATTTCACTTGGCCTTGAAACTGGCTGATATAAGTCAGCTCAGCTAGTTAATTAAAACCTACAC
Source organism: Dryoscopus gambensis (assembly GCA_013389985.1). Classification (NCBI taxonomy): domain Eukaryota; kingdom Metazoa; phylum Chordata; class Aves; order Passeriformes; family Malaconotidae; genus Dryoscopus; species Dryoscopus gambensis. The sequence goes on from WEIT01024550.1 coordinate 9,604, forward strand.
TTCCCTAGAAACTAGCTCGCTTCACTAATGATGCCAAGGCAAATATTTCTGTTGGCTTCCTCAAAAGTCTGCAATTGTTCCTATGTGGATGTAGCTTAAAAAGCCAGAAATAGATAAATTCAATGTTACTGGAAATTGCTCCCCATTTAAAACCTCCATTACAAGGAAACCATTATGAATTTCACAGTATCAATTCCAAATGCAGTGTTATTTGGGTGTTCTAATAAATAAAAAGGAAAAAAAAAATCATAGACAATTGTGATTTTACAGATATTAACACAGTCCCAAAATCTCCTCCTCTTCAAAAAGGAGGTTATGCTCTTCCACTTCAAAGATGAACACTGGAGGATGAATACAATTCTGCAAGAGTTTTAAATCTAGAATTCGAGAACATCTTTAATATTTAAGGACAAGTTTAAGTTCTTTCCTAGATCAAGGTGTTAAATGCCACAGAGGTGGACTTACCAATATGTGTGAAACAGATCAGATACCAAACTTTTGCATTTCCACAATAAGCTCTCATAGATGACTTAGCTCTCTAAATAGATGATTAAGAAAGCTACATTCAGGCAAGCATAAACAAGAAAACATTGTACTTATGTCAACTTTCTCAGTTTCAGTGAACGCTAGAGGCTCCAGAATATGTTTTTGTACAAAATTCTGCCTGCTTGGTCTATCCCAGAGTTGCAAAAATTTCTCAGCTGCAAACAGTTTATTTCCCCCATCAAATTGTACTTAAGTGCATGAAGCCATGAAAAAAGAAACCCTTGAAGATGCAGGTCACGTAAATATTACAAGAAGGTCATGAAACTGCAGCATTTTTGGCCTGCTGGGGTATAGCTCTGTCAGGCTGGCACTCAGCTGCTGCTCAAACCAGGCCTGTGGACTTCCCACACAGCAACTGAGTGACTGCAATTGCTGCATTACAGCAGGAGGATAACGCAGTCCAAAGACAAGGTAAAGCATCAGAAGTCACAGCCCAAAAGCTGAGCTACTGCGGACTTCTCCTAAAGCCTTCAAGCGCAGAAAGGTTATCGTTAATCTTAATAACTGCAAATTACATATTACACATGTAGACAAGTGGTTAGCAAAAGGAAATGTCACACTGAAGGGTTTATTCAAATGGAGGCTGCCTCAGTAAAAACTCCAACAAGTATAAATTGGGAATGCACACACAGGCAGCTGGAAGGCAAAGCAGCAGCTGCTGACTTAACACCCTGGACTAGCACACACTGGCCTCTTCATGTTGGTGCACCTCCCAAGGAAGTGAGGCAGTCCTTGTGGAGTTCCCAAGGAAAACGGTAATTTGTAGAAACTTCCTCTCCATTGGAAAGACACCATGATCCCAGGGACAGCACTCCAGCATTTTAGCTTCACTGAGTGTTAATGAACGCAGAACCTTTAAGATGCAATCAGAGGAAATCACTACAAGAGGGGCCATATAAAAAGGGGGGCAGAGAAGTTCAAAAGCAGAGAAAATTGTTGAAAACTAAAGCACAAAAAACTCCAAGAACACCACAACCAAGAGCATCCATTCACTAACTCAGACTAACACAAATGAAATTCCATTTTGTAACACAACCTCTGAGAGGCACAAGAACTCAGAGCTTTATCTTATGAGAAAATGGTATCTTGCTGGGTGATAAAATAATATATGGTATTTCAGATAACCTACACCGAAACAAATCTGTGTTTTGATCTTACAGCAGAATATAACTTTTTTATATAACACTATTTTTGAGCAATCCTGTTTCATCCTTGCAAGCTGCCACTATTTAATTCAGACTGTTAATGTTTACAAGTAATGGCCATCCCTTATCTTGTCCAGCCAAACAGGATTCTGATTACAGCTTTGCTTGTACTAATTTAATGCACAGTTACTAGAAGTATTTTAGTGACACAACTGAGATGATCACTTGACATTTTCCATTTTTAATTTAAAAACCAAATAGCCAAGTAAAGAAGCAGAAAGACTTGCAAACCTGGAAAACATCTTTCATTGAAAAAAAAAAAATTGTAATATAACCATTTACAAGAAAAGGTTACTTCAGGTATGGACAATGGAAAAGAGAAAGAATGTGTGGAGTCCAGTCAAGGACCCTGAATCTTTAAAATCTTCTAATTTCTGCAATTAAGTTAATTATTGCACAATAATAAGTGACCACAGTGCTCCAGCAGTTGCTGAAAGCAACCTTTGGATCTGTCATGCTGTCTTCAAATAGGCAATTAAAGTGAAAAATGAGAGTGTGCATAGCTTTCCAGTACCATGTATTATATACAAATAACACACAAATAGAAAAAAAAAGAACTGAAGAACCAAATACTTGATCAACTTAGTCATGTCTTTATCTGTTTATTTGAACATGTCTTACTTTGCTACTCTTGAAATCCTTATTACAGATAATCTACTGCCTTAAGAAGAGTTTTCCCTTACCAGAAATTAAGAAAACTTTCCATTTCTCTGTCTCAAAAAGAATTTGCTTTAACTGAGGCTGAGTAGCATAAAATATTCTAGCTGTGGGCTTTCCTGGTCCCTTTTAAAGTGGTGCTGACTGGAGCTACAGCCCAGCCCACGAGGGCCCTCTCAGACCTCTGGCACACCTGAACAACAGGCTGGCACCCACAGTCTGCATTGCCTCTGGCAAAAGGAATGGCACGCAATCAACCCATTTTTAAGTCATCTCCTGCTACGATGTTCTCCTCTGAAAACCCAACCAAATCTCCAGCAGCAACTACAACACAGAGAGCTATGTACGAGGGTATAACCTTAACTCTTTCAGAAAATATTATTGTGCACTGCGATCGAAGACACCCTCAATCTCAGTAGCTCGTGTCTCAGCATAAAAAGAGTAATGCTGTAAATCAGCTACTTAATTTCTAACAGAACATAATTGCTGGTAACTGTCTGAAAAGCAACATATGCCAAAAAGACGTCTTTGTGATCTTTCAGATGTAATGAACTGCAAGCACACTTCATGTGCCATGATGCTTTTCCACTTATTATGCTAATTAGTTTTTATTTGAAACACACAATTATTGCTGCAGCCAAATGCAATCATTAATGCATTTATTTGATAGGCAAGATATTCATGAATCAAATCATCAGGAAATAAGCAGTGCTGGAAAGGTCCCTTGGAGAAGGAAAAAAAACCTCCAAGATCGCTGCTATTTAATTTTACTTTTTAAATATTCAGTTTTTAGCATTTGAAATGTTAACATCTTGCTTGCAATTTCTAAGTGCAAATATACTTAATGAAGCTTGACATAGAGAAAAATTAGAATGCCATTTTTACAGAACTTAACAACATTTAATACAACTCAAATAACCTCATGATATGCCACTGGAGAGTAAATAAAAGGTCCATTTGCACTTAACAGTCAAGCACATAGGACATAACATTTATCATTAGTAATCTCTAAAATTATCCCGTTTCAGTAATTAAATGAGCATTTTTATTCCTCACCACACTATGATGTGGTGTACTGTGGAAAGACATTCATCCAGATTGGGGAACATCCCCAAAATCAATTAAAAGAAAACTTAATTCATGATTTAAGGATATTATTCTATACTGAAATAATGATCAAACCACTTTCATGACCTGCAGCACTGCCCCCAAATGCACCCATCAGCACAATGGTCTCTTTAATCACTTCTGTGGGCCTCGACGACGCTCGGTGGTCTCCGCACCAGCAGGAACAGCACAGCTACATAGGAAGAGCCCCCCAACCAGGACACAGCAGGAGCAGATGAAAAGGACTTCTCTGGCTGGTGGAGTTGTATTGCCTCCCCAGATGACTCCTGATGCCAACAAAACCCCTCTGCCTGCATGGCTGTGACTCCCTGGGGGTGACCTGGTACTGGGCTGCCTGGAGGGGGAAAGTGTGTGTCATTCCCTGCACTGTCAGACCAGAGAGAGTGGGGGAAAAGGGGTGGAGAGTGCTTTCCAATGCAGACCCAGCCCTGCATGCAGAATTCTTAGGTATTCAGTCAAAAACCTCCATTTCCAGAGTTCACACATTTCTCCCCTCTCTAAGGTCAGACACATCATTACCCAGTACATCTGGAAGCAACAACAACAAAAAAAAGAATGAGGGGCATTCATCCTGCACTCAGCATTTTGCCAAAATTTTGAGGAAATAAATTTTTAGAGTTGCTAATTGATTGATTGAGGGTTGAATTCTGTGGGTCTCTGTAAGAACCCAGGACTGGTCTGGGCAAATCCACTGGGAAGTTTGGCCTTTTTTGGGCAAAACTTGGTAACTAGTAGTAGAAGAGTAATCTTTACATAAACCACAAAGCTCTGCTTTTTCAGTGTGAGGTGAATACATGCTTAAGACCATATTTTAGGATAAACAGTTTAGCATAAAGGAAGCAGTTATTTCAAAACAGCTAGTTTTCCTACTAAGAAAATTGAAAATTTATAGGTTTATGTTTGGTCTTCATATTAATATTACTCAAATACTCAAACCCTTGTTCTCATCTAGTTTTAATAATGAAAACCTGGATAAACATTCAAAAATAAATAAAACCTAGTATTTCTTTAAATAAAACTTCAAAATATATATATCTTGACAGTTCTGATGCCTGAGGGTTTTATTTCTCAAACTAGTAATGATCTCCAGGAGTTAAAATAATATGATTATATCCCAACTCCATGACCAGCTAAACCACAACTGAACTGCAGTGGCACATATTTCATTTGCAATGTCAGAGGATCTCCATTTCAGACTATCAACACAGCACTAAATTTCCAAGTGTCACTGGAAACAGGCCACCTCTAATTTTGGTTGGAAACACTAAAATGAACTGCTATAAGAGGCACAGCTAGTATTTTACCAGTTCAACCTCTTCATCTTTACCAGGAATGAAAAAGGAAAGCTTTTTACTCGCAGTTACATACTGTGTCTTCGCTCCTCTGCAAGCAGTGGTTGAGGGATTTTTTGGTTTATTTTAAGGGAGGATTGCATGAGAAGGAAGCAAAACATTTTTCCTGTGAGGCACTAAAATTACTATAAGCAGCTTATCTTCTGGGCTACTACTCTGCAGTCTTGTAAGAGACAGTATTCGTAATCTTCACTTTCTGCTGATAGGAAAAGGGAGTGCACAAAACTAAGCCATTTCTTGTAAGAAAGAAGGAAATGGCATAATTACCTAGCGTTACTCAAAAGAAGCTCCAGAAGACAGCAACCATGCCAGGTGGAGCACGGACGAGAACCAGATGTGTTAGGACACCAGGTGCTCACATAACCTTTATTTCCTGAAATGTCTTTTTCCAAAATTCATTTGGACATACTGTGTTTTAAACAATTTTATTATTTTATTTCACTGGGAATAATTTCACCACCAATATGCCTCATCCAAGACTATGAACAGCTCCAGATTTGTCACCAGAGCTACACATGAAACATCCAGTAACAAGCCTACCCTGCAGGGAACAGGAAACACACAAAAACACTATCACATATCAGTAAATTTCCCAAAGAGAGTGAGGATGTGGTGTGGGGGTGTCCCTCTCTCTAACAGGAAGATACCATCACTGAAAATAGTGCACAAATGTGAACCTAAGTCTCTGAGATGAAAAATCTATTTCTCTGCAAACAAACTGTCAGTAGACTTATATAAAATAGTTATCCCCAAACAGCACCTTTTGGGAAATCTAAGACTCAGTTATTGGGATAACAGGGACTGGCATCTAAGAAAATTTTTAAGTGCTGTTAACCATCAACCTTGAGCAACAAGACTATTTTGTTTGCCCTTAAGTATCAACAGTGGAGCAGACCCTCTGCAGTTTTGTAACTTTGATATCTGTTTTTGAAAGAGAATTTCAAATTATCTTGAGAACTAAGAAGGTGAAATAGATTATTTCATACACTGAAGTTAGTGAATTGGTTCCAATATCTCCAGCCACTGGGAAGCCAAGTGTAGCAATGGGTTTGGTGCCCTCCACTGAATAACATCTGGCTATCTCAGCCCAGCTCTTAGGATAGGATTTTGCAGAGCAGGGAATGGGTGAAGCCTCACAGCTCCATTGAAAGTGGATCCTGCCATGTGTTCTCTCACCTGAATGGTCTGAACCCATACAGCCCAAAGATAAAGCTGAGGTTTTACCCTCATGCAACCACTCACAAACTGAGGCTTGCAGATGGATGAGAGAAGGTATTTTCTGTCCTGAGGGATGCTGTGAAAATTTATTGAAGAAAACTTGCAAGTTTTCAGTGCATTTTCTACCACTGAGGGTGGATGCCACAGCCTCAGCCTGCCTCTAGTTCCCTGGTGGACTGTGTTTCACCTCCCCTGACTGGAGGAGTTTCAAGCTGCTTCTCACCATTTGTGTTCTCCTCAAAAGGCACCGATGGCAGCCACAGTGTTCCCCCATCATTTCTGGTGGGCCTGTAGCCCCTCAGGTGCTCTGCTCTCGTGGTGATGGAAAGGGTGATAGGGAGGCACCATAACAGCAGTAACATCAATAATCTGTTCCTCTCAGGGGAAGCCAGAGCAGTAGGTCAGACCAAGCGACTGAGAGGAAACCAGAGCGAGACACTTGCCATGAAAGGTGGGGCACACAAACCCCTTTGGCTTCCCTGTTGAACATGCCAGGTTCGATGGTTCACCCTCGTAGAAGGGCCGTGCAGCAGCCTCAGCCTTTATTGCTACTCAGGACCACCAAAACACCGCTTCTGGAACCTACAGCATTATCCACTGCTTAAATACCAACTGCATCACTCCTCTATAGCCATTTCTTTCCAGTCACTTTTATGGAAAGTCACTGAGAAAGTTTTTTCTATTTCTAGAGCTCTGATGTAGAAAAAACACAAATCAGATTGGATGAGCTAAGCCTTAATGTCTGAGAAACAAAAATTAAAGCAAGGGAAAAAATAAAACCAAGAGGCGAATGTTCAGTTTAAAATAGAAAACAAATAAAAATAAATAAAATAAAAATAGATTTATATAAGCTTAAAAATATTGACATTAAGCAGAGATGTAAGGAAATAGATGAGCTTAATAATCAGAGATGTTCTAAGACCATAGTATGTTCTTACACATTCTAGTTTTAGTTTATTATCCCAATCAAAACCATGCAGCATCCAACAAAACAAACAAAAAAACCCCACAACCCCCCCAACAAGCAAACAAAAATCCCCAAACCCCAAAAACAACACCCCCCCAAAACAAAAAAAAATAAAAAAAACAAACAAACAAAAACAACACCCCGAACCAGCCCCCCAACCCCCCGCCGAAACAAAACAAGAAAAATTTCCTGGTGTGAACACATAGGCAATACAGTAAGTTAATTTCCTTCTAAATTCTTATAACCATCTTTGCCCTCACATAGAATTTGAATATAGAATTCTTAATCGAAGAGTGACACCAATGAATACAAAGCTAGCTTACCATAATGGAAAAAAAAAGTCCTTACAACTATGACAACAGGAGGATTATTCACTATAAAAGCTCACAAAAAATTACATGCCATTCCTTGGCTTCCATGGTTTTGCCTGACATTCATGTAAGCTGAAGTGTTTGTACTTCCTTAATGTTTGATGTAATAGAGAGCAGCAGAAGGGCACTGCACTTTCTGCAGGTGAGAGTGGTGCTCCAGGTTCACACAAGTCAAGCTCAGGCAGGCTTCTCAGCAGAGAAAGCTCATTTTCTGCTCAAGAACATCTAAGGAGATCATGCAATCTAATAAATGCACTAGTACGTCAGAAATCAGTTTTAATTAAGTAAAGGTAAGAAAAAAGATATGAAACAGAAAATTTCCTACAAGCACTAAAATTTCTCCTTGCATTGAATTATGTACCAAAAAAAAAAAAATCTATTCACTCCTTTTTGCATGTGAATTTGAAATGTCGTTTATTTCCGATGTAATAGTGCAGACAAGCAATGCCTCGCTTCTAGCTCAGGGTAACTTTGAAAGGTAGTACAACCCTGTTTCAAAACAGTGTTAAGTTTATTGTATTTACAAGTCTGCAGTCATTTGAAAGATAGATTATTCAGAATTTCCAGAACACCTGTTATTTTGCTATTCTTATGTATTATAAGTAATTAGACTCAGGAAGAACTTAGAAACAGGTAGGGAGGAAAAGAGGACATTCAAGCAAGGCCTTCTCAGATTATGATACTAAAATATCTACTGTATACTGCACACCTTTCAGGGTGACTCAAAAAAAGATGCACATTCTTCTAAACAATCCATTGGCTAATCTTACAGTTAGCTGCTGACAAAGAAAATTACTTCCTAACGTGATGGTATAGTACCTCCTAAATTCTACTATTGTTACTACTAAACAGCAATTAATTAACCATTAGGAGTCAGTAGCATTACCCATTATTACAGCAATAAATCTTAATATGATATTTATTCGGTACTGTTCCTCCTCTGATCATCACCCAAGTATGAAACATAAAGCACAACATACATTTACCACAATTAAGAGATATGATACAAGGGAGACAGTAGATAAAGGCTCTAATGCCAAATTTAAGGACAATTTAAACTCTGATTAATTTGTCTCAATATTTATTCAGCTATGCTGCTACTTACTCGGAGCTTTTTTTATGCACAATTTTGTAAAATTCTCTAAAGAACATTAAATAATTTGGCCCCAAAAGACTATCAGTCTATAGAAAAAGACACTTTCAACTTTTAAAACCCCATAGTTCAATAATGACCTTATAAGTGAAATTGCACATAACATCAAAAAAATAACATCACCTTTCCAAGTATGTTACTACTTGCAACAGCAGGTGCTTCCTATTTTTAGTCTGTTTCACTTTATTTAAGAAATAGTTTTAGAAGTTTAACAAAACCCTTTAAAACACTTCCATCAAAGGCTTATTTTAAAAAGTGTGGCCTGTTAAAGAGTATTTGTTCAGAGGAAGAGCTTCTTTGGTTTGCTGTTTCTAAACAAACTAATAAAAGAACCCAAGTGGCAACAAAATAGTTCTCCAGGTTCAACAGACACCTGCATACTAGCATCAGTATAATATAACTGCATTCCTGCCAGGATTAGTTCACAATATTTAACTAAAATTGCTTTGCACTCTTTTTATATTCAGGACTAACATGGTGTGCAAGTATGGTGGTTGGGTTACAAGAGAAATTAAGACCACCAGCAGTAATGCTCCCCTCCTTCAAAGCATTTCCCTTGTCTCTCCAATAAGCCGTTTCTATTCCCTACTCCTGTCTCTAAATACATCTGCTAAGGCTATGTGAATTATCTCCCTCTCCATTCAGTTTGGATTTTAGCAAGTTCTAATATTCCTTCCTTAATGCAGTGTCAGTGTGCTCACCCCTTGCTCTACAGAGTGGTGTTGATTTGCAGTGAGAAGCAGAGAAATGCCTTGTAACTCCTCGGTAATTTATTCTGGCTCTAAAGTTTTCCACTGCAGTCAGTAGACTACCTAACAGCCTAGTCAAAATGAAGACAAACATCTTCTACAACAGAAAACCGTGGGGAAGGTGGCATGAAATAAAGAGTATGAAAATAAACACCTTAAACAAACCACCTCAGCGGGAGACCGAGATTGTCTGGCAATGAACTGCAGACAAGATGCTTAGAAAAGCCCCATAACAAAGAAAAAGCTGCATATTGTTCGAGGGTTCCCATGTCAGCACCACCCCTGAAGCCAGAAACATTAATAACTTCTCTTTTGTTTTTATTCTTTCTGGGGAGGAGAAGGGATTTGAAATCAAAACAAACAAATGCAAGTATATAAAGATTATTTCTTTCACTGCTAGTTGAAATTTGCCCATGCCAAGTGCTAATGTACAATCCTGGGATTGAAGGTTTCTTGTTTTTATTTTGAAAGAGGCAGTGGAGTCCTACAATTTGGTTGAATCATAAACAGCTTAAGACACTTCTTACCAGAGGCTGTCCACTGCATCAGCTCAGCAGCCAATCTTACCAGTCTGATGAGGTAATTGCTTACATCGTTTCCTAACTAGATTTACCGTTTTCTTCTTTACATACTTGGCAAAAACTTTAATAAATTGATTATCAGTGAAATATACCAGACTGACAGCCGTCAAAAATGCTCTCTGCATTCCCTCAGTAAGCAGAAATTTACTACGAGGATTCAAAAGATAAGTTTTTTCTACTGTTGTATCACTGGGGTAAAGACTGACTTCCCAGTGTGAAAGTACAGGCACATCATTCCAATACAGGATGAGACCCAAAGTACTCTGACAACCCTTTGCAATGTGACTTCAATGGAAAGAAATCTAGTGGACTGTGGAAGGAAGGCACAGGAAGGTACAACATGCTGTAACATCCATCAGTACAAATCATCAGTGGACTGGGACAGGGATGGATGGCAGGACGCAGACTGCCCTACAGTCATCTTGCAGCCTGAGGTAGTGTCTGCTGGAAATACAATAGTCCATTCTCCATGTTCACGCAATGAATGGCCTTCTCTCTGCAGCTACCAGTTAAGATTATAAATCAGTATGTTTTGCAATATTAAAAGCCACTCCAGCTGCAAAGGAACCAAGATCATAAATTCTTTTCAATGCACTTTTGAATAGCTTCAGACAGTAGCGAGGCTTTCCTGGGAACATTAGACAGCTGTAAAATAGCTGCTTCAAATTTAGGTTCTATTAAGGGAGATGGGAAAGACCTGTATGAACTATTTAATTAGCAGATCAAGTCACCAAGACCCACAAGGAAACAACTCAGCTCTTAACCAAAGGTTTTAATTGTTTCTTGAACCCCTATGTGATGTTTTTGAATTAAGTAAAAATCTGAATTGAAGAATATCTCTAGACCTCATCTCCCTGTTGCTACTAATGCATGTCAAGTTAACGGTGAGGGTGGAGTTTCAGGTATTTGTCAAAAGGATGAACGTGCTAACTAGAGGTCTGGGGAACCCACACACTTGCTCTTCCTCAAATAGGCATGAAAAAGGTCTTTGCTAATCAGTTCCTTTTCTCATATGAAATCAATGGCTCTTAATCTCAGTTAATCACTTAATTTACCAAAAGGAAATTAGACTATTTTTTCTATAACTCAACAGCAGCTATAGTTGCCCATGCAAATTACCTCCCTGCTGTACCTCTCTGACCTGGTTATTTAAGAGCAGGTTTGGAGTGGAATGGGAAAGGAACATTGTAGTATCTGCCATGACCAGTAAAGGAACTTCAGGATTCTCTGGCAAATGATGATCAATACCTGCAATTATTGCTCAGTGGCTTCACTGAGACTTGCTTGGGCTCCGCATGTGAAGGGAAGAGCGTGTTATGAAATCTGAACAGATGCCATCAGCAAAAACCCATCGTTCTTTAAATCCAGTTATGTCCAATGTGAACAAAGAAGGGAGCCTACCAGCTAGCACATCATCTGGAATGGTAGACATGGAGGCAGTAACAAAGCTGTGCCATGCTTCTGCAAGACAGGACCCTTGAAGAAGTCAAGTAAGGCCAGGAGCTGGACTGGATGATCCTGATGGGTCCCTTCCAACTCAGCATATTATATGATTCTATCCTTTTCTGCTTCTTACAGTAAGTCTGGACACAGTCCTGGTCTCCAGCACAAGCAATGAGTCCTAGGTCTTGTTTTCTGTCAGGTATAAAAGGACCAGCTTCTTTCTGCCAGGTTTAAAGCCATTATGAAAAAGAACTGTCACGAAGCAACTTGAAAAAGCATTGCATAGTAAGTATTTTTAGCCCACTATCAATAATGGTAAAGTTTATCTTAAAGAAAATTATTAAATACCAAAGTTAATTTTGGTCTCAGTTTTAAATAAGAGAGTGAATATTCTACACTGGCTGGGATCAAAGGCCTCAAGGTCAATTTCCAGCTCAGTCACAGACTGCTTAACAGTCCTGACACTCATTTCTTTGCTCAATTCACATTTATATTTACATTTTTGCACATCAAACCTTCTTTTGCTTGCTGTGCATAAAATTAAAGAAGCTTCCTTAGGCTACACTGTATTTGTGGTGCAATTAAATATCTGCAGACAGTGAGATGTGAGCTTAACTGTACTTCAAAATCTTCCCATAAATACACTTTTTTTTTCCCCCCACAGTTCCAATAGAAACAAAGTGCCATCTGCCTTCATTATTACCAGTAACTGCAATGAGGTCTCCCTGGAGCTTTCTCTTCTCCAGGCTGAGAGAATGGCTGTGCCATTCAGCTTCATGTCATCTGTAAACTTGCTGAGGGTGTGCTTGATCATGCCCTCTGTCACTGATATATTAAAGAACACCCGTTCCAGGACAAGAGTCCTGAGGGACACCACCCATCAGCAGCCTCAACCTGGACTCATAGAGCCATTGACCACAGCTCTCTGGCTGCATCAGTGTACCAAATAAGGACTCAGGCTGTAAGGTACACAACACTGAGGAGAAAACACAAGAGAATGTATGTAACTCTAGTCACTGCATGAATCCAAATATTCAATCACCCACAAGTGCTTGGAGCCACTAAAACAGAGTGATCAGGGTGGGTGGGGAGGACGACACCCAAAACCACCACTACCACCCTGAAAATAAAAAAGAAGCACTCAGTTTGAGTTCACTGTCATATTCCTGGCAAAATGTCTGCTGAAGCACTGCAGAGAATGTTATAGGCCTGGAGGAGACACTGAAGAAATACAAACATATCAATGAATACCAGCAGTGAGAGATAAACAGTTTCAAATGCTTCGCACAACTAGAATCACTTTGCAGCCAGATTCATTGCCAAGATGAAGACTTGGAAGGCTTCTGTCAGACTATTTCCAATTACAGTGTTTTATGAAAACACAGGGGATACAGTATGCCTTGATGAGAAAAACCAGTGTATATATAGGCTCATCATCCTCAAGCAGAAAGCACTGAGGTAAGTACTAGTTGTTATGGATACGTCTGCATAAGTAATGGGTGTTATTGCATCTAACCTTTGGGTTTCATTTATTTTATATTGGAGGGTGTGGGTGTGTGTAGAGAGATTTATGGTTTATGTTATAAACTTTCATTTGCCACAAAATCCTGAAGTGTTCTTACACTGACTGAAAAAAATACCTTCAAGCCATGAGTTTAATGTAAATTCAGAGGAATCAAATATCTTTAGAAGACTTTGAAAAATGCACCGCTGATTGTTCTTTTAATCTGCTTGTGTATTGCTCAAAAATTCTTTGCTAAGCAATGTTTCTCACTGAGTATACACAATTAAATATGAATAGATTTCATGACCCAACAGATACACAAATCATTTGTGTGTTCCTTGTTCAACTGACCTCTCAGCCTAAGAGCTGTTTTTCTGATGACTGATGCTAGAGTGGGGGGAAAAAACCCCACCCAACCATTTTTGATGACCTTACAGTTACTACATGAGGCACACACAGGCTAGAAATTTCATCATATTCTATACATTTTATTTTGTATGCCTGCAAGACAGGAGGAAAGATTCTAAGGCCCAGAAATATTAACGATCAGACAGAATTCTAAATCAGTTTTATTACTGATACCTAGTTCATTTTTTCATACAAAATGAACATTTGAAACCAGGTTTAGAGTTTTTTGTTTGTGTTGGTTTTTTTAAAAACAAATATTTATTCCAATTAGAAAACACAGTGTTACTAATTAGAGATAGTCTGTGTTCTAAGCCGTTCTGTAGGTAAACCTCACAGAAAAAGTTAGTTCATTTGTTTTGTATTTTTAAATGAAAACTACTTTCTTTCTTTGTCCCATTTAGGTACTACTAATAAAAACAAGTAATTATACATACATACATATATATGTATACACATACACACACATATATATACACATGCCAGTTTGATAGATCTGGAAATCAGTCAAACAAAAAATCAGTCCTAAATTTTAAAGCCAACTTCACAAGTTGCACCTATCAAGACTGTAGAGAGTTTGGAAGCTGTGGGCCTACAAATCTCATAGACCATGACTTGAAAAGCAGCATACTAAATTCAAACCTTGGCCTGTTTCCTTGAACCTCTGTTCTCCTTCAAACCTAGTCTTGAAAAGCTTTGCCTCCTCTCCTTCTCTCCTCACCTGTCAGGAGTCCCTAAAGGCAGTTTGTGCTCACTCTCAGTTTTAGTCAGAGAAACAAAAGCAAAGGCTTTCAGGTCTCCCTTCCAAGACACTTCAGCAGCCTATCAAAAGAAGTCATCTTTCAAAGTCTTCAACAAACAGCCTTTGAAAACCTCAAAGAACTCTTAGAAACTTTTGCTTCTTTACAGTCTCATTGCAAATTTCTACTACACTAAAATAACGAACAATTTCCAGAGATTGTAACCTTGCCAAATTTGAACAGTTTTCACTAAAAAGAATCCACTTTCCCCTCTCTTAAGTTCTAAAACTTGCTCCAAAACAGAGATATGGATCATCTGAATGAAATGGATATCATTTCTTTAACACTAGGGAAACACAGTTTTTCCTAATCTTCTTTAAAAACCACATGAAACTTTTTATTAAAAATCACAAAGAATGTGTCCAAAGGCTGACATTGAACACAAAAAGTGCCAGTCCAAATGGTTTAGATGTGGAAAGGATATAATTAAAAACACTTTTGAAATAGAAAATGGAAGTTCATTGAGAGGTCTTACCACAATTTCTTTACAGATCTTGGTAGTTTCCTGGTTTAAGTTATCTGCTGAACAGATACAGAAGAAGGAACTATCATAAACAAAAAGCCTTAATAACAAAACAAGAGCATCTTGACAACATAAACACAGAGGGAGATACTATCTAGCATAACCTTTCTTTGTTCTGCTCTTCTAAGCATTTCTTTAACCCCATTCCTTTACTTTGAAACAAGAGTGGAGAGAATAACCTGCCAGGTAACTTTGCATCATATCTATTTAATCAAGGCCAACCTCTGAAAGGGAAAACTAAATCCTTCCCAGTTCAGAATTTCCCAGCTTAGTGGGTGCCATCCTCTGGCACCATCAGCATTTTATTTCCTCTTCAATTTTTCCAAATTTTGTTCAACTTTTTGATTGCTCCTTGATTTTGTTTTTTTTAAGATCCACAATTTCAGCTACCTCCATACACACCACTGGACACATTCTTTGAAGCACCGAGTTGACAAATAGCATCAGTTCAGATCAAAAGGACAGCCAGTTCTTAGAGGCACATATTTTCTGATCTCATCTCACGATTACTTTGTCATCACAATCAGCTGCACTTCTGCAATATCAGGATCAGCTGAACTCCTTTTAATATAAGTCCTGCTGATTTTAAAGCTTTAATGATGTTCCCAAATAATTTGCCACAGAACAGAATTTACCACAAACCACCTATATATGGAAAGGATGACTGAAATGAAATAATGAAAGAAAACACAGGGAAAAAAATCAAACTAGTATGGAAGCTATTTGAATGGGATTTTTAGCTGCATGAAGAGGATTAGCTAGGAACTGTACTATATCTGTAATTCCAAAATTATGGCACATTCTTCAGAAAAGAACTCAACTTCAACATATCACTTAAGTCAGCCAGTCAAATCTGTAGCAAAGAAAGATTTTGGTTTTCCAAAAATCATTGCTTCAGTTAA
This sequence comes from Dryoscopus gambensis, assembly GCA_013389985.1. Taxonomy (NCBI): domain Eukaryota; kingdom Metazoa; phylum Chordata; class Aves; order Passeriformes; family Malaconotidae; genus Dryoscopus; species Dryoscopus gambensis. The sequence continues at coordinate 25,108 of WEIT01024550.1, forward strand.
TAAAGAAGGCTTTTAACAGCTAGTTTAGTTGTATCTTTTAACAGCTTATTTTAAAATAATCTTTAAAATGCATACAGCTCCTAAAACTAGCTCAAGAGCATGAAGAAATTTTAAGTTAGGGATGCCAGCCTACTGAAACAAACAGAACTCCTGGAAATACCAGTCTCAGAAGACTTGCATTTTCCAGGTGGCAGTAAATTCTTCAACTCTTCTCATGGTGAATAACATGGAGGTTTCCCACGTTCTCAGCAATATCAGGCCACACCATACGGAACTTTTTACTTCACTGGATAAGCAGCAGCATTTCTTCCCCCTTCCCCCCAGCCACATCTCACAACTGCTTCTGGGAGAAATCCCAGCTTCAGGAATTGGTACATTCAGCGTGACTGCTGCACTCTCACTATGCCTGAACTTCATGGACCCCATGAGCTACTGGCATTTGGCTCCAAGCTCAACCAGAAAATACTGCTGTATGTGAGAACTGCTATAACTCTTATTTATTTTGCCCATTTGGGCATGTTCCCTGTCTGTCTCATTCTCCCTGCTCCAACCTGCTTATAACAGTTATGCAGCAATTTAACTTCAGAGGAAATCTGAAGATCACAGAAAATCATCTCCAATAACAAAATTCAGGCCTGTATTTAACCTGCCAAACAAACAGGTTCTTTCACCAAAAGACAAGCCAGACGTTTGAACTGCCAGGACAGAGAGCAGCCTGCCAGTTCAGATGAGCAGCCAGTCTTTTGCGACTTTAGAGATAAACCAGACAAAATGCTAGACAGGAACAAAACGTACAGTAACAGTATACAAAAGCTGGAGTCTAGGATAAGAACACAAACGGGGGGAAAATAGTTTTGCAAAGCCAAGTTTAACTCATAAAACTAAATTTGAAGTGTAAGATTTTATCCTTCACTCTTTGTGACTTCTGGGAATCCCAGAGTACACCACACCAACTCAAGACTACAGAACGAATTATGGAAAAAACAGTTTGTACTTTGATACTTTCCCCATCACCAGGTTTGGAATGAATGTATTATGCAAATTTCATTTCTAGCATGCTGTAGGTAGGAGTAAATTTCTGCTTGTCAGACTGTCTCCATCTTTGTTGCTGTGTCCTGCCTAGCATGCGAGAGAGTAAGCAATACTACTAAAACCAAAATGAATTCAGCAAGTAAGATATATAAGAAGAGCACAGGTATTTACAAAACCATTTTCCATGTAATTTAGATAGTTATTAAGATTGATTTGTTTTATATGCTGTAGCCTCTGGCATAAGCTTAGAAGAACAAATGGTTTGATCTTGCACCCTTTCTTTACATAGCTTAATCTTACTGCCTTTGAAGAGTAACATACATGATAAGAGGACAAACAATGGAGAACCTGAGATCAAACAATTTAGATTAACAGACAGAGAAGTGAAAATGGTGTTAGAAGAACTAAGTCTATCTGGTTAAGAACTAGATGCAAATAGGACTCCCAATATTTATTTTTAAAATTCCTGTGATGCATTAGACTCATCTTTTGGGCTGTTAGGCCGTGATGATGGCACTGGCAGCAGAACACACAAGATGAAGTTAGAGAACACTCTTATCAGATGCTCCCACTCTCTGAAATAATCACAGTGGCAGTGGCAGACGTAGGCTGCCCTGGGAAATCAGGCACTGCCTTCCACTACCTGCAAGCCTGGCGGCACTGCAGCACATTACCAACAGTGTAGTGAAAGTTCAACTCTTGAAATAGCTGCCACAGTGGAAAACAGGTAGACTGCACTGGGCCACAGTTATAGAAACAGAGCAGAGATTTTACTTTTCAAAATACTACTGCTGTCATGCAAAATGACTCTGGGGTCAGAACTCTCCAGCAAAGCAGTCAAAAATGAAAGCAATTAATTTGTCATTACTGAGTTTTATCAGCCAGAATAAAATGAAGTGTGCAAGAACTGTACCTTATAAAGCCTCAGATAAATGGTAATTTGCTCTGTGAAAAGTTCATGAGGCAAAACCAAGACCTTTGATACACAATATAGCGTGGCTAAGAGAGGACAAGCGTGGCAGTGCCTCTGAGAACAAGCCTTCTTCTGTGTCAGAACTCAAAGTTTCAACTAAGATAAAAGTTCATTTTTTTATGTCTGCTTATGTTTGTGCTAAGGGAAAGGTGATGCAGATGAAAACTTGCAAGAAAATGGCAGCATGACATTATTAAAGAACAGGAAACCAGCAGCCCAAAAAATAACATCAAGAAAATGATCATGAGAGACAACAGTGGGCTAATGCAAGCCCTGGGATATATGAGTATGCCCATATATCTTGTGAGCTCATCAGCTATCATGACCTTGATTTTTGCACAATGTGTAAAGTTTTGTTCCATTTTCATACTTTCCACTAATTTTCCACTTCCTATGTATTCAACAGAACTACTTCTTTGGAATAGAGTCCATATATTCCCTTCACATGGTTCAGGATAGCATGTCACAGCTGCCTAAACTCCTGGCATGGCCTTACACCTTTCAATACAGGATTATGACATCTTTCAGCAAACCATTTTTGAGTTTAAATGGTTTGTCTCAAGGCTCTCAGTAGGGAACTGCAGGGTTTCATGAATCATTGCAAAGATGGAAATACCTGCTGTCAACAAACAATCAGATCGCAACTGTTGCACATAAAACCAGAGGACAGATGTATCCGGAATGGTCCCACTTTGCTTTGCTTTACCAGTGGCTCAAAAAGCAAACAGCTGTGGAAGTCACAAGACCACACACCCTGGACAAATAAAGTGTTTTCACTATGATTGCTTATATGTTCTTTTCATAAAGTTCACTTCGATTTTCACTATTAGGGCCATTGATCTGATTTCTGTTAGATATCTTGCTATCTATGTCCTGCTCCACATCCATATGACACAGGCCTAACTTCCACATAGCCAAAATATGCCAAATAAACAATAGCTTATTCACGCTTATTTCTTTTCATTATGAAGATACCTGAAAATAGGTATGTTCCACCAATCTCTGTTTGCACTGGACATTGTCTGAGAGACTGGAGAGCACCAAAGCAGAGGAACTCCCTAGAGACCATGGGCAAGGATGTCTCCATGGTGACAGCATGTTTTAGATGTGTTAAACATGATTACTGCGTATTATTTTAGAAGGATGAAGCCAATGAGATCATCAAGATAGGGAGACAGCAATGAGGTATTTCGATGATTTTTAACACCTTTAAAAATCCATACTAATTTGACCGCACTAAGCAAGAATCAGCAGAAATGCAACTGATGGAGCACCAGAAAAAAGGCACTACCAGTTTTCATGGGACTAGCCAAGAAAACTGGTGATGATGTTTTAACAAGATAAGCACTTAGGTGCTTTGTTAAACAGCTTTTGAAACATGAATTTTAACACACTGAATCAAGAAAAATGTTTTAATGAACTCAGCAATGAGAGAAAAAGACTGTTCACATGATTACACTTTTTTTTTTTGTTATAATTCAAAAACCATATATACAGACCTAGTGATGGCTAGAGCACGTCCCAGAGGTAGTTTCTTCACGAAAACATCTTTCAGGGAATAAGTGACAACATTTTGTGTTGTATTTGCAGAGAATGGAAAATACTACTCTATGCAGCTGGTGATTTTTTTTCCTGGATTTTTTTTCACACCGTTCCTCCTCCTTTCTCTTTTATATTCCTAGATTCATTTTCTTTTACAGTTCACATGCTAAGGTCCTATATAAGTCTCAAAACTGTAGCCAAAACTCTGAATTCCAGAGTAATGCAAAAGACTACTGAGAAAAAAATTTTCTTTGTAGTTCTTCCATAACTTTTATATATACATATTTGGTAAGTTTTAAATATGAAAGAACTTCATTAACCTTTCTCCAAAGTCATGCAGAGGTAATATAACATGAAACAGTTTTCCTCCTTTATATGGGGTTTCTTTTAAAATAAATACCTCAAATACCTGGAGACTTCAGCAATGGACAAACACAACCAGTTCTACAAACACCATCTGTTCTCCTTCTTAGGAATGAGAAAACCTTTTCGGGTGCTCAACAGACTTCATTTTTAAGAATCATGATGAAGAGATAACCCACTGTCTGTACAGCGTATTCTTAGGAGGAGACAAAATCTCTGTTCTGTACAGACTACAGAGAAATGCACATTATAAACTACATAGTTGTAATTGAATGGAACTAGGAGCCACATCACAGACACAACATGATGCTTCTCACTGTGTGTATAAAGGAACTGGTTTCATCTCTAAGAAAAGAATATAGTTACATAAATACATTACATGGTACCCAAGGTTAAAACGGTCTCCATTTCCAAAGTAGGACATTCTCAAATAAAGCATTACAACTTTATTGCCATCATTTCTTTCAAAAACATTGGTCTACATTAGAGCTCAAGACTCCATATTGAATCAGGGCAGATAGTTGCTAAAAGGGCACAAGGTAAGACAATTAGACATTTGCTGTACAAGCCACAGAAGAAAACAACAGCAAAAACTACTGTCTTTTACTCACAGATCCCTTGTTCACTCCCCTATCCTCATCCACTAGCATTACAACTTCACATTTTCAGGCTGAGTTGTAATGGACTCAAGACAGCTATTATAGTATTAAAGTAAATTTATAGCTTTTATTCTGTTGTATTACACGACACAGGACAAAGTAATACAAACATTTATTTCCTGGAGATGATGTTACAGAAGTGAAGCTATGGTAACAGATGAGTAAGGTCTTTCTTTCCAGTTTAAGTAATCCCATATCTGCTACTTTGACACACAAAAATTCCAGCAAACCTATCACCTAAAAAATGAACTCTCCCCCAACAGTCTGGTTTGAAACACAAAAGTCAGCAAGTGCTTTTTTTGTCAGCCTGGGATCATGCCTCAGGAGACTTATATAGCTATTAAGTCTCTCTTCAGGTGCCCAAGGAAGTTGGAAATTCAAATGGCTTTTCAAGAAGAACAAACACATACTCCAAACCTATTAAAACAATTTAGTGAGCACTAAATACAGTAATTCCCTGTTGCAATTATATTAATGATGGTGCAAGGGAACTTCACATCAAGAAGTCTCAGAAAAGTCTAGCAGTAGTTAAATACAGTGGAAGGCTACTAAAGGCAATCTGCACTTATTTTATTTAAACCAGCTGCACAAAATTTCTGAGGGAGTAAGATACAGTTATTACCATAAGTTATACTAGAAGTTACTCAGATTCAATTTGTAGCCATTTTAAACTGAAACATTTGCACTCAAGAGCCAAATAGATGTAATTATCACAGCTTAGTTTTATTTATTTATTTAAAGTCATCCAGTATTCTGGTGAAAGTTAACATTTTTAAAGAGACTATTCTCAAGTAAAGCATGAATGCATTTTTCCCTTAAAACAATCAGCACAGCAGGTTTTAATCAAGTGGTTTACATTCCCCTACCCAGAACTCTCCAACTACAAGCGTCACAAATAATATCTCTTTTCAGATATCAACAGGCTAAGAAATGCCAGTTGTAATTACAAACTTTATAAAGTTGATAAACACATTTATAGTAACAACCACTCCTTACCCCCATGAACTGTCATAAACCCAGGCTAAACCTAATGGATTCAGTTCTTCCGTAACCATACTCGAGCAGTTGTGAAGAGGCTGTTCTGCAAATTCTTTTTTAAAAAACTAATTAAACAGCAACAATCCAGCGAGTAATTGTAATCTACAGATTCTACAATAATTTGATTGAGGGAAATGTAAATTGAAAAGTGATAGTCCTATTTTCAAATTAAGAAATAATATAAACAGTAGTATCACTTTGCACACCTCCAGCAATTATATAAGAGCCATGATTTGTTTCCAAGTTCTGTACCAAATGTATGGCAGCATAGTTTTACTTCTCAATGACAGGATTTCATAGCCCTTGAAATTCACTAAACACCAAATTGCTCATTCATTCATTCATTCATCCATCCATCCACCCATCATCACCTCTCAAAAGAACCTCCTCAGTACTTACAGAGTGGTCCTTCTAGAGTAAAACTTATCTGGCCTGAACCCACAACCTCATCTTCTAAGCTGAGTTTTGGGTTAGACTGTTTTATGTGCACAGTGAAAAGCCAAACCAATTTTCATTAGACTTGCTGTATGTCACTTATATCTTCTGTCTCCAGTGTTTCACAGTACTACCTCTGCTGTCCTCACACTCTTCCCTGCCAGTGTCAGTGAATGCACTGTCAATCCCACGGATGCCACCCTCGGTTTTTACACATATCCCAGGATATCTCATTGCTTTAAATATGCAACCCTGTGCCTGTTCCTGGCCAGGCAGAAACAGCTTTGTTTGAGCTCCATCCACATCAACCAATGGCAAAATACAGGGGAACTCCACAGTTCTCCCTCTCACTTACTCTGCAGAGGCAATAATCTCCCCAGTGCGAAAAGCGCATAAAGTTTCTGGAAACCTATTATTGTTGAGATTTTAACTCCACAGTGGAACCATAGGCATGTATCTGCCAACACATTCAAAAGCTATTAGAAGGAGATACAGTGGTATTTACATTTTGCTCTGAGCAAACCTAAGAAAATAACCAACTTCTGTCATCTTCCAGGAAGGGCTGGGTAAGAGTTACTGTAATCAGTTGTGTGCCTACATTTAAAAAAAAAAAAATAAGCATGTTACTACCTCCATGGTGTATTAATTCCTCTTGCCATAAGCTTTGTAGAGAATGAAGAAGCAATGGTGATTTGATCTGATGTGGCTTTCCCCTCTTCTACTTCCCCATAACTTATTGCAGCATAATTGTAAAAGACAAAAGCAGCAACATTCAAAACCTTAAAACCAGCAATGGCCTGCTCTGGCAGCCTCTACTTGCCTAAGCATATTTGCAGCAGCATGACTGCCATCCTCGGAAGGGTTTTCCATATGTCTTGCTTTACTGAGCAAGCCTCCCTACCTAGCAGTGCACACACAGTAGCATTCTATTTTTCAGCATGTTACAGATGCAGCAAGACCACTCTTCTTTTTTAAGCAAACAGGACAGAATGTTCAGTGACACTGAAGCTGAGAAATTGTTCCAGCTATTATCCATTTTCAGTCACATTCTCTCGCTGTTGTCATATACCTGCTTCACTTCCTGCCAGTACAGAACAAAGATCTAATGACAAAAAAAATACTACTTGGTTGCAAAACACTTGTAATAATTCAGCCTCTTGGTGCTGGGATGTGAAACTGTTGATGGAGGACAAACACTCATGACACACATGCCAAAGTTACAAAGCTGCATATGATTCCAACAGCCCTGGCACGCTTCCAGCTGTGCTGGGTTACAGAATAACATGGGAAGCCACCAGATTGTTACTGGGACACCAAGACAGAGCAATTTTGCAATAGAACTGGGGAAAGGGTGGAAGCTGAACACCTAGACTATGTCAAGGGTTATAGGGTATTTATGCTACAAGCCATAGCAGGATTTTTCCACTCTGCCTCTCTTGCTTCAGCTATTGAAGCAATACAGTAAGAAAAAAATACCAAGCTCCTTTTCATCACCTTAAATAAGTGATTAAAGCTGTTAGACAAGAGGGATCATGATTCAAGTTTTAAAGTTCAGGTCTTGCCTATTTTATCAGACCATAGTGAAGAAGAACAAATGAAACAATGAAATTGCAATACAAAGAAACAGCAGAGTGAATTACAATTAAACTCTGTTTCACTGCTTTCTTCTTCTTTCTGAATTTAATTCCTAATCAACATTTTGGGAAAGCAATCTGTGTTAACGGTTCAA
>WEIT01024581.1:0-30223 GCA_013389985.1 Dryoscopus gambensis
AAACCCAGGAAAGCGAATAAAGTAGAAATGGTGTTTCTGGAGCAAAGAGAAAGGCAAACGAAGGGTAATGTTAACACTTGTTTTTATTGCATCTGAAGGGAAAGTTGCAATTATACCATAAATCCCCAAAATTTTCTATTTAATTAGCAGCAGAAACTGATTCATGTTTCTTTGCATGTCCCATGGTGTTGTGTATGCTGTGTGCATTCATTGTAATGTTTAGTCAGGGATGTTGCACTTTATAGCTAAACAGACTGTGTATAAGAGAGTGAAACTTGACTGGTTTGTGAAATTACTGTGGAAAAATGCCTAATACCCTTGACAAAGAGAGGGACATGTTTCAATGTGTGCATAATGTCTGTTAAAAAAAACCCAAACCTTTGAAAAATGTGTCATATTTCTAAGGATGGACAGTGTCTGGAATGGAATGCCTGAAGTATAATCTCAGTTTTAAAGAATAGGCACAAAATGGAAAAAAAATATCCAATGTGCTGCTATTTCATTCTGTTTTCTGTCCATAGATGGTGATGGAATACTTCCACAATGTGCCAGTGTTGGCACACCAGCCTATTCCAACCACCATCAAAATAATCAAAAGGAGCATTTGACTCCTTGTCAAGTGATGGTTTGGAAAAAATCTTCTCTTTATCCAGAGGGTGTCTGAAGATTGGTTTTAAATGCCTACTGAAAACCCACAAATATATGAAGGGCCAAGCCATAAGTAATAAAAGCTGTGATTTTTTTCAGAGTAATGAGTCTTTTAAAGACAGAAAGCAATTGCAGAACAGTGGGTTGTAAGTACAAAGTTCCGTGTTTGTTTCTCTTTGTAATAGTTGCTGTCTGAGCACTGAGCTGTGTTAGCAGAAAACTATTGACTGGGTTTAGTTAGGTCTGGTGGTGAGCAGAAGTTGATTAAGCACCAAAGGCAGTGCTAGAGAGCAGGAGGAAGGGCAAAGCTGGAGTCAGGGGAAGGAAAAAGAATGCTTAAAATCTGGAGTGAGAGGTGCTGAGGGCAGTTGTCTGTCATGGAATGCCCAGTGTCACGTTGATTGCTATGGGTTAATTTTGCTAGGTGTTCTCCTTGGATTGAGGCCCAGCTACTGCTGCCAGTCACAGTTACACCTTGGTTGTATTAGGCATCAGAGGAGCATCTTCTCTCCAGGAGCACAGGTTGGCTGTGATGCAGAAGTAGCCATTAAGGACAAGTATATTATTCATTCACTCAAAGATAATTAGTAAAAGGAGATAAAACATTTAAAGGTCTGTAACTGCATTCTTCCTGAAATCTCCTTTCCTTGCAAATCTTTTAAAGTTAGCAGCTTATCCTCCTACTCATAGGACACTGTCCAAGCTGCTGCACTGTTCACATGATGATGTTAGGATCTTACTTAGGCACCTACTGCCATTTCTCTCTAGCTTTCTCTGTAGATCAAAGTCTTTCATACATCAACTTCCACTGCATCCTACATTCTGGATTTTCTGAAGAAGGGAGCCTGCATATGAGGAGACTGGCATTTCTTCAGTAGGTAGCTCTTCTTTTCTCTTGTTTTACTAAAGAGCATGATGTTCTTTCTGATAGTACCTTATCTTTGGTGGTTTTCTTCCCTGCTTCTTGCACCTTACTGCTTCCCCTAATTTAATTCTGTAGGGTCAGATTACTTGCTGTCTTGATCTACCTCTAGTGTAAAACTGATATGCATAAATAGAACAGTGATCTGTCACCCTTGTTCTTTGCAGGACAGTTATGGAGAGATATGTTTCCTGTAATAGTGCACTCTGTTCAACAGAGAAAGAGACTTTAAAGATTGAACAGAGGGCTTTTGGTAGATTGAAGAGTTTGAACTCCTGTATTACCCTAATTTTGGGTGCTTTAACCAGATAACCCAACTAATGTAGTTTTAAGAATAAATGAAATATGCTGTACTACATATTTAGAACCTCTCTCAATGACAGCTGTCAGGTTCTTAAGGCAATTCAACAACAAATCATTCTATCAGCCGGCTGCAAGGTGGTGCCATTAGATCTGTGTTGCTGGAATTGTACACCAACTAAAGTACTTAAATTTCTGTGTGAGCTCGCATATTTAGTTTCCATTAAACAGATAGGGATAGGGATGCACTGCCTCTGTGTGTGTCGTATCTTGTGGCTCTTAAGTTTTGCACTGGAATATCTGTGTTCATGGTGTGCCCACTCTCAACATGGCATAAGCGTGTATCAGAGGTAGAGGAATAAAAATCAGTTGGTTTTATTATATTTTTTTGGTGACTCAGACTCTGCATGAATCAGGCACTACGTATTTCATATACCTCAGTCTACTGAGGCACAGACTTTAAATGAAGCACTTGTTGGAGTTTGTAGTTGGACGTGAAAATGTTGAACATTTACCTCAATGATTTCTGGACCTGGATCTTTCAATATGAAAAGTGTTTCTTTCAGGTAGGGAAGGGAGCACCCAGTAAAAAAGTGTATCAAGCAATGGATTGACAAATATTTGTTTTTGTTTTGGTAAACTTATTTTAAGGGTACCCAGAACCACGTGAAAAACAGCAGGTAGATGGTGCAAGTCTGAAATGACATCAAGCCATTCTGCCATTTCATGTTTGTTTAAGATATGTGAAGAGCTAATTTGGCTTTATAGACTATTTTAATTTGATTGAGTGTAATCTGTGCTCCCAGCATTCACAAAAATGCCACAAAATGCTTTTCTCCCAGTTAGAGACAATTGTACTGCTGGGTAAAAGGAAAATATGCAGACATTGCAGAACCATGACTGTAATCTTTGAGAATTAGAGAAGGAAGTAAATATGGAGGCTCAAATGCAAAGTACATTGTAGAACAAAATAACTTTGATGAGCTGACTCACACTTTTGCATTGGTCACCTGTTCCCAGTCAGGACTGCAGGCTGTCCTCGTCATACACAACCACACAAGAAGCTGGATATTTAGCAAAGCCCAGGATAATACACCTGCTGGGCTTCTCGGCATGGGCTCTACAGTGGCTCCACAGGAGGCAGCAGGAGGGATACAGGGGTAAAAAGATGCTGATGNCTTGGATATTTGCTGACATTGTGAACTTTCACACCATTTTGTTTTTTCTTTGGTGTGGGTCATGGTCTGCTGCTATCCCAGTAGGGGTATTTAACAAGTCCTACAAAAAAAGAACTGTGTTTGTGGAAGCTGCTGTGCACATTTGGTAGGATGTTAGAATGGGGAGGCGGAACAATCAACTTGTCGAGACATAGCATTAGGCAAAAACAAAGTGAAGATAAATATATTTTTTCTTTATGATATGGTGTGAATCTTTTTACTGGCAAGCTCAGCTGTTAAATGCCTTCCCTTTTACTTCCAGGATGTCTGCTTCTGACCATGAAGGCTTCAGAACAATCTCTGTAATACACTGTAAGACACTGTCTGCAAAGTCAGTGCTAAGAAACTGGTAATCCTCTCTGAATTGCAGTCCTACTGTGTTTGTGGTTAACATAGCACTCTTGCGTTACATTTTTTCCTTTGTAATATATGCTTCACTGGATTTTGAAAAAATGTTGCAGAAGCTTTGAAGATGGATAACACAATTTCTTTTCCACAACACCACAAGCCTGCATTGTGAATGGAAGAGGCAACGAAGTATTCCAGCAGGAAACATGTTAAGTGGTTAAATGATCAAGAGATCTGTTCAAGTGTATTTCTAAGAGTTGTCCAGAAGAAGGAGCTTGATAATGCCATAGTACTGAGACTGTATCAATACCCTACAGGGCCCTCTAGTTCTGGTTGTTTGCAGTGGCTGTTTCACTCAGAAGCCCCATAACAGGCCAATTGGTTCTGAATAACACTATGAGAAAGTGTCTTTACTGCCACATAGGCTTTATGGTACTCAGCCTTGAGTGTTCAGCAGAGAGTCTGTGTGAGCTAGGACAGAAACTCATAGAGAGGTTGTGAAGGTTGGGTTGGCAATTTCAAACACCAGAACCAAAATAGTCAGATGCAATTTCTTCGTATTACAAAGCTATATAGTAATTTCATTCAAAATTTATTTAAAACATAACTTAAAGACTGCGGTTTGATTTGTTAAGTCAGGAACTAAAGTGAGAATGCTTGATCATTTTGTCAAATTACATGAACATGTCAATTATTAATATACATGGAACAGAGATGTAGACATAGAAAAATATACTTGTACACTAACTGAATTATTCCCTTCTGAGTTCTTTTTGGTGGGAAATTATACAAGATGTAATGAAGTCTTGGAGTGGAAATCAAAGAAATGTCACCCTGTATGATTAGGTGTAATGGCACCAAGGGAGCCTGAAAGTGTTGTCTCAATTTATCATTTCCAAGACAAGCACCTTGCATTTGAAATGAAATAGGAAAGGTAAAAAGCCTTCAGAAATGTTCTTTCAACAGCTCCATTTCAGCATTTGTAATTTTCATAGTGTACTTGAATTCCTTTAAAATATCCTTTGGCTGCATTGACTCACTGCCGGTCAAACCTACTTTTCCAACTGAAAAAGGAAATTAAAAATCCCCTTCCCTGTTCTCTTCAACTCTCCACCAAATAAAAACCACTGACCAAATATCTTCATTCTTCCTCAAGTGTTTTTTTCTGATTGAGACCCATAGAATAAGGGTCAGCATGAATTCTTCTGTAGTCTTGCCTACTCAGTATTATCTTATGCTAATATACCTCATATCTCATTGTGCCCTCCTTTTCACTGGTATTTTTCCATCCATAACATTTTAAATTCTTCATTCATTTAGTTTGTACTTCAACATTTCCTATCAGCTACTAAGGTGAGCAGAGAGTGAGCTTTCAATCACAGTCACAAGATTGGCTTTTTCCCCTGCTTCCCTCATGCCTTCTCTTTATAAAAACCAACTAAAATATGAAGCTTAAAGGAGTTATTTTTCTGCAAACTTTCCAGTGCTCTTGTGCACATTCTCCTCTTAGATTGCTCCTGGGGAGAGCTGGGGTATTTGTTTCATTCATTAAAAGGTCCTGAAAAATTTGATGGAGGACTGTCTCCTATTCATAACCTTCTTAAAGTAGCTCATGGGATTTATTAGGGTAATGCCTCTCTGCTATAGAATTCAGTAACTTACATAAATATTTTTTGAACTCTCCTATGACCGATATGATGTTTAGAATAATTTCTATAGAGTTTGTTTAATTTCTTTCAAACTTTATTGGTTTTATCCTTATTATATTTGATGGGAATTTCCCACGAGAAGAGGAAAAAACCCCAGTGAAGTATGACTTGAAAAAAATACCCTCTAGTTGTATACATTCTTTGTAGAAGAGACATAGAACTGTGTCCTTAATTGGTAACATAAATTGATGCATGTGCCTGCATTCTCTTAGGCATATACTGTATTTGGGAAAAAAATGTGAAATTACAAATGTTTTTCAAAATATAAAAAGCTTACTAAAAATTGAGTAAAAACTTTTCTTTAAAAAACATTCACTATTGTAAGATTGAGATGTCTGCACCATTTTTCTCCACTTTACTTTCTGAGCTTCAGATTTGCTTTGTATTAAATATGCCATATTATAAATAATATGTACTTTGTAAGATAAAACTTTATATCAGAGTAAGCGAAAGACAACAATACAGATCATAGCACCATAACATTGGTATGACTTACTCTTTTCTGTACATTTCAGCATAAACATAAATGTAGTGAGTACCTTTTCTAAAAGTGGTGACTTTTGTTGTCTTTTGTTGTACTTTCTTCTGAAATTCTGAAAGCACAGCAACAATGTCCTATCAAGTTTGAAACTGTTACTCACTTTTAAAATTTAATCATTGCTTTGGATTGTCGATGGGAGCACAAAAGAAAGGGTTGTCATGTGGCTCCTCCATCCCTTGATATAAATATGCTCTGTCTCCTGTACTGGTGGTTTGTATTGTACCTCTGTTGTACATTCAAGTAATATATGACCAAGCTATGGCTCTGGAGCTGCAAATGCAGTGTTTTCTGTTAAAACATTTTACATATATTTGTCCATTCCAGATGGTGGTATCAGCAATGCAATAGTGCTTTTCACTGAGCTAAGATATGATAGTATTTTAGATAGCACCAATATAAAAATATAATTTGTTTGGCTTTGTTTTTTTTTAAGAGACCTAATCTAAGGTTGTTGTAACTTCCTTTATGTTTCGTCCATTGCGCAAAGCCAGCCATTAGACTGTGCATGTGAGCTGAAGAAGAGGTTTGAATTGTAAGCATGGCTTTCCCATATCAGGTTTAGAATTTGCAAGGCAAACCACAGTATCAATTCCTATGACTCAAGACTCCTTAAAGCTGTCAGGGCATTCAACAGTTTTTGATCCCTTATAGGAACATATCTAGTAGAGGAAAACACATAAACTTCTTCTGTCTATCCATGTTTTCTGATTATGTTAAGATTTCAAACTTCGTGCTTCTCAACACACTTATGCAACACAGAGGTGGTGTTTTCAGGTAATTTACAGTCCCTTTAAATAATAAAATTGGACTTCATGGCCAATTAATCTGGAAGGGAAATGAGGGAATTTACGTAACAACACCATAAAACTTTACCAAATCTACAAGTATAGGAGAACATTTATATTTAAGAACATAGAAGATACTAATGCAGTAAAAAGGACAGTTTTGTATGCATCCTGTATGGAACAGCCAGGCACAGACAGATCAGCAGTTCATTTTACACACCTTTTCCAACAGAAAGGTGACTTTTGAACAAAGAGAAATGCAATGACTGCAAGACTACCAAAATTTTAATGTGCATCAAGTGGGAGACTAAAATGAAAATATGCCTGTATCTCTCCTGGTTGAACTTCTTTTGTCTTGGTCTTTCTCTTTTCACAGGGTTTTGTTTCTGTCCCCTACCTGTTAACCCTCAGTACTGCGGTACCGCTGAAGATGTGTGCCATATTGCACTACTTGCATTTTCGACCTCAGCATTCTTGCATGATCAGAGAAGCCAGAAATTGAATTGGAAATCTCAAGGGCCTCTAAAGTGAAAAGTCAGGCAGAGATGCTAAGGTTAATGCTATTAGCTCTGTCTGTTTAATTCAAAGTTCAGTAGCAGATTATCTTTTACTTTAACAGTGTCGAAACCTTCATTAGAAATGAAACTGTGTTGAAGATGAGCGTGTGGCAAACAGCCTGTGAACCTTAACTAAGGCCTGTTTATCTGGGGCAACCACTGGAGAGAATAAGACAGAATTGCTTTGGCTGGCTTTATGCTTCGTGAATGAATTTAAGTTCGTACTTCTGTGGAGCTGTTGATATGAGTCTGTGAGGAGGTGGGGGTAAAGGGAAGGAAATGGTTTTCAAGAATTTATGCTTTTCAGTTGCTGGCATTTTCTTTTTCCTTAAAACAAAGAATTTAAAGACTGGACAAAACCAACAGGAGTCCAATGCAGAACCAGTGTCCAGATGCAAACACTGGGATCAAGGTCAGTCACTGTGACTGTGGATGGGATTATGTGATTTTCCTCACTATGGGGATGCTGTGTCTC
The DNA here is from genome assembly GCA_013389985.1 of Dryoscopus gambensis. Taxonomy (NCBI): domain Eukaryota; kingdom Metazoa; phylum Chordata; class Aves; order Passeriformes; family Malaconotidae; genus Dryoscopus; species Dryoscopus gambensis. The sequence continues at coordinate 7,503 of WEIT01024581.1, forward strand.
TTTGGAGCCCGTGTTTTAAAAAACAGTTCCCCAGACCCCCAGTACCATATTTATAGCTGGCAGCTAGTGAGCTTCGTCTTACCTGTTCAGATATGTTACCACCTTAAAAACAAACAAACAAACAAGAAAACAGTCCCAGAATCAAAAAGCCAACAAAATCCAAACCACCCTGAACGTTAGTGGTGAGAATGAAGGAGTACAATCTGTTGGGGCTTGACGTGATGGACCCTTCCCAAGCCTCGGTGAGCAAGTCATCCCACTGTGCATGCAGAGGCTTGCAGACAGGCTGGCTCTGTTAGCTCTGATAGCCACAGCATTTGCTTTTCCACCCTCAGCTGCCGATTTACTCCAGTGCTTTTTCATCAGATAACTTATTTAAATAATGCTAACAGACAGGTGGGGAGCAGTCACTAAGATAGCTGTACTGGCTTAGATGGGCAAAGGGAGATTTTAAGATATTTAAGGAAGACAGATTTCAGTTAAAATAATTAAGCACTTAATTCATAAGAGGTGTACTGCCAGACAATCTTCATCATGGTTTTTTAGTGTCTCTTCTATCTGTGGTAGATCTCTGGTGTGTATTAGCAACAGCAGGAGATTCCCATTTTCTCTTAGCACAGACTGTGCTAGTGAAGCAATTCAGAACAACAGGAAATGGTTTTTCAAAGTAGTGAGTGGCAAGAGTTGGGTATGTGATTTGGATTTCAATTCTGCTCCTAATGCTAACACTGCTACTAGCTTAATGGGAGCATTTCAATATGGAAGTATTTAAAGAAGAAAAGATGTTTCTTTTTCTGAATAAAGCAGTGCAGGTGGATGAAAAGGTTGTGGCAGTGTTCTGTGATTAGATGTGTAATTGTGTTAGGCGGTGTGAGAAGTAATGGCCTTACTTACTGTCATTGCTGCTTGTTCTTAAAAAATCAGCCTTTCACTCAAATAAAGTGAGCTATCCTTGGAGCTTCAGAGATCTAAACTTACTATTTTTTTCCCCCACTAACTAATATGAGCAAGAAAACTTACTAGATTCATTAAGTCCTTCTCTGAATGCTTGTGTTCCCAGAGAAGGCTTTGCCAACAAAAGTAGCAAGAATATTAACTGAAGCCTTTTAACTTGCAGAGAGATTTGCTTGTTCCCTTGGCTTATACAAATGTGAAGAAGTCTGAGGAGATGACAACATATGAAGCAGTCAAAAATCTGCATCCAAAAGCTTTATCATGTCTTGCTGCTGCCTAGATAGCAGTGATGCCCATTCTTTTTTGAAGGTACCTGTGGCTTGATGTACAGCCTCCCTTCATGTGACTGAACATGTTTCTATCCCAAGATCAGCCTGTAGATTTCACCCATCATTTCATAATGCTGACCTGTGCCTTGTTTATGTAATGGATGTGCAGCAGGCCACGTGACAGGGAGAGGCAGCAGAGCCCTTTGGGGGAAGAGAGTGGACTGGAGTTGGCTGATGATGCCAGAACAATTCATCTTCCTAAGGCCCAATCCCTGCCCCTGGCTGAAGGCCCTGCAAGAAAATGGGGGTGGTAGGAAATCATCTACAGGTGGATGAAGTATCTTGATGGCTTGGTCCTTGCCTGCAGTCTGTAGGTGTGGTACATTCTGATGCCCTGGGGATCGTTCTTTGCTTAGGCTTTTTGAAGTTTCTGGATTGGTGGCAGTGGTGTGATATTGATAGTGCTGATGATGGCAATGAGAGAAAGACTATTTTTGCTAAACACCTAATACTGTCAAAGGTAAGTTCAACAGAACTAATGTGAACACATCTGTCTATGAACAGGTCTACTACCTGTTCACATACTGAATGCCCTGTGGATGTTGGCAGTGCTTTTGGTGTTATTGCCAGCAGCTTCGTTATTGCCAACTGACTTTCTTTTAGAACCCTCAGAAAAATATCAGGAGTACCTTGTGGCTTACATCATCCTCAAACTCCATCACAGCAGAGACAGGCTCCTGCCCAGCTCTGGGATAGTGCTGAATTAGAAAAGCTAAGTTGTTACTTTCTGAAGCATCTGTGAGCTCATGAAGGTGCAAAAAGATGCTCTAGTCCCAAGTGACAGAGTGGGTAATTGCTTCATGCTTTATAAGCATGACGAGTGGATGCCTAGGATGTTAGCTTTGCTGGCATACCCCTTTGTTTATTTGTTTGTTTAATTATTAATTTTTTTTGTTGCTGTATGATGTGCAGACTGCTGGGACTACTAGCCGTTCGTCAAAAGTCTTAGCGATGAAAGGAAGCCCTTTAATGGAACTTGAAATTAAACTCTTCCCTTTCCATTGGCAAGTTTTTCAGTTTTTCCATTTAATTAAAAAAGATCCCATGTGTAGAAAGGGTAACATTCTCTATACTAACGTGTTCAGTCTGTTTTGTTGTGGACCATATATAGAAGACTCAACATTTGTTTTGGACATAGATAATTTCTTAAAATTACGAGGTTTTTATGGATAAAATATCTTAGGCAAGTACTCGAGTTTAAATGCATGTATAGTGCATTTTATGGTTCAAGCCCAGTAAAATTCAGTTTACAGTCATCTTCTGTATTGCAGCAGACACTACTTGTGCCTGTTGGTAATGCCATCTTTGATTTGGTTACATGCATATTAGTTAGCTACCTGGTAACATATGTGTCCCATCAACATTCTAAGTAGATGCACAGAGTTTCAAAATGAGGCTTAGTGCTGTCAGCCTTAGAAGAGTGGAAGGGACTTCTGCAGTGAATGATTATTTTTTTTCCCTAATGTATTTAACAATACACGGTATCTCAGCAGAAGATGTGGGCTCATAGCAGTACTTGCTGAGTGAGTTTCTGTGGCTTGTGTTACGCAAGAGGTCAGAAAGAGTGATAGGATGAAGCTTTTGACTTTAATACAAAAAACTAGCTTCTTTAGAAATTTACTGAACTCTTCCCTTCTATTTTGTGGAATTTCACAAATTAGGCTTGTATTATTGCATCCCACTGTTTTCATACAAGCTTTAAAAAGACAGATTCAAGCACAGACTGTGCTTTGAAAGGAGTGTTTGTATGCTTTTTATGCATTTGGCAGTTGCCATGGTTAGTTAGTGTCAGCACAACACAGTTTACAATATAATGAGCTATTTTTGAGAAAATTCATTAGCTACAGAGCATGAGTTGGTGCATATGAGCTTGTGCACATGCACATGCACAAGCATATCCCAGCCATTTGCTCTGGTTACATGCTCCTGACCCAAACATCCACTTTAGTGGTACCTTCAGCAAACCAGCCTGTTACTTTATGCATACGTGTTCTGGAAAGAATATAATTGTTTGCTGTTTTGGAAACAATCTTACAGTAAGAGAGAGGTATTATGTAGCTCCTCCGTGCTCCTACCAGCCTTTGACATAATTCTAATAAATTATCATAAATCTAACCAAACCTAAAATGTGTTATAGTTGTTTCCCCATTACACAAGATGAGGGGAACTGAAACATCCTGAAAAACCCAGCTAATGCAGTACTGAGGGGAGACAGCTGAGTGGCCAATATGCCCAGCCAACTCATCCACAATTTGGATAGCTTTGTGCTAGAGCTACTAATTGAATGCTGACTTCTGTGGAGCAGAGAGGAGGCCAGGGTTATTGTTCTGCCAGAGTATCCATCTGTGCTGCTCTTCATTGCAGCTAGGACTGTTTCTAGGAGCCTACAGATCTAGGAAGCATTGCCTGAGTGGCTCATGTGGAGGCATGTCTACTTGAGTTTGTCTTGGTAGCTCCAGCTGTCCTTCTGTGATGCTTCACAGCAACTGATACCTGAACTGTGGTTCAAGGGCGCTTGTAGTTGATGACGATGAGTTCAGTGGAGCTCCAGGCAGGAGCTTGTACCTTAGGCAGGCCTGGGGTCAGGGCAGAAAGTCACTGTGAGAGTCTCTGTATCAGCACTACTGTTGATTTGTGATGGTTAAATTGTCCTGAAATACTGAAGGATTGACTGAATTTACAGAGTGGTGACTAAGCACTAGAAGGTTTGGACTTAGAAAGCCCATATTGTTGCCTGAGGCTAAAAGGAATTGGTCCATTAACTGTGTAGAAGAGGTAGATTTTAAATTCAGCTGCTGGAAGGAGTGATGTGATCTTGTGCTTTAAAGCAAGTGTAGTACATAAAAGATTTCTCAATGGGCTTTTTTGTAGCATGCCTTTATTTCCAGAGCAGCTGTGAACAGGACTTGTGTGAAAAGCAATGCACGTAGATGTCTTTGATGAAAATTTAAAACACTTTATTGCTGTCTAAAATTTATATTAGATTTTATATTTTGTTAAGTTTTTTTAAAGAAGTAGTAACACTTCCTACCTCTGCCTTAAAAAAAAGAAAGCAAAACACCAAAAAAACCCCAACTCCTCCCAAACCTATAAAAAGAAAGGTTTGCAACAAAAAAATTGATGCTGGAAACTAGTTGGAATTTTGCCTCATCAGAATAGTGATTTTTTTTTTCCTTAATCTTTTATGTGGGCTAAACTTTCTACCTGGTCTAGCCATTATGGATCGTAGAAAACTGTGTGTGCCTTCCATGAAGGAAAAATTTCCAGTAGAAGATCCCAACCACTTACATTTCTTTAAAGTAAAATTTTGTGTTAGATCTTTTCCATAAGAATTGTTTTTGACCAACCACACTTACAAAAGACAATTTAAAAAAAAAAAAAAGGTCTTCCTAGGAATAATTTCCTTGGCATTGCCTGACTGCAATGAAACTGGTACCAAATAGTGCACAATTTCAGTGAAGGCATGAAGGAACCCTATTTTTAGTCTCTCTCAAACACTACAGGGGCTTGCAGATGTTCTGTCCTCAATACTTTCGTTATTCCTGGCACACACAGGCTGCTGTGGAGAACATGCCCTTGGAGGGTGCTGAGGATCCTAGCAGTATTGTTTCAAGGGTACAAATTGATCTGAAATGAGATTTCAGGGCATTTCTCCATATGCATGTTATAGATCGTTCCACTGCATTGGTTAATTGGGGTCTAGCAATGTAATTGGAATTCTGGAAACATAAATTAGTGTCATCCTCAGAAAGAACCAGAGCTAAGTGATGTATTTTATTGGTTATTCCATTTAGATCTAATGTAATTTCAGATATTTGTAAGATTAAAACACTGAGGCCTAATATGATTGATTCTGTAAGTGGCTAGATTGGGTGCTTGAGAACAATTAATACTGAGGAAGTCCTTTCTTATTAGTATTTTGGTCTGAGGCAGGAAAGATCCTCTCAGACTTATGCTTAAAGGTAAACCAGAATACTGGTATTACTACTTCACCAATCATATAAACAAAAATTAAACAGTATTTTAAAATTTGAAAAATTAAGAGTAATACAAGGACTTAAGTAAATGTTGTGGGTTTTTCCACTCTTTCTTTTTTTATCATGGCTTGAAGTCTGTGAGCTCTCAGTGTCCACTGGAGTAGGTCCCCATGTAGTTAACATAAGTAACAGGAGTTGTCAATCCTGCTTCAGATTCCATCTTAAGTTAACAAAACAGGTAACTATTTTACAAAAAAAATATATAAGAGAAGTGAGCAAGCAGATAAAGATATGCATTCCTCCAGTTAGTTTCTCTAGCTCCCTTTTCACAGTACTCATGTTTGTGCTGTACATCAAGCACAACATGAGAAAAGGGGACCTGGGAGCAGTGCATGCAAAGGTGTCTGAGAGAGCCAAGGGCGGTAAAGTCAATTTTCCAAATTTTCCTTGTGTGGTTTCTGTCAAGCAGAATTCTGCTTAGTGCCCTGCCATGCTCCTGACAGCTCCAAGGATTCTGCTCATTCTCATCATAAATTGGTTTCTGCAGTTACAAATCCAAGAGGAAAAGTAAAGCTACTAATTGAATGTAAAGGCTTTCTGACTTGGCTCACAGCTTACTCCGGGGCTGCTGTATGTACTTGCAGGCCATAAGCAGGAATGAGTTTTGTGTTTACGAACAGTGCATTTGGCTGTGCTGAGGCTGCCCATTTAGGAAGACAAAAAAAAAAAAAGCAAGCTGAAAATGTAGTGTCAGGATATATTTGAAACATTGAGTGGTATGTAATCCATCAAGGCATCTGAGGTTTTACCACAGTAGGTTATGCTGCAGTCTGAACTCACTGTGCTTACTTGGTAGGAATATTATCAATGTAAAAGATGCAGAGATGTTTTTAATCTTAAAAGCAGCAATTGTTTTCTTCTTCTAAGATTTACTGTCTTGAAGCTCTGAACAGTGCAGGTAGTATTTTCAAAGTTAAAACAGCTGGCTTGAAAGAATAAGATAACACAGCAGAAATGGGAGAAAGAAAAAGAAACATTAGTGATGAAAAAACACGGTATCATTTTGCTTAGTTTACCATCAAGTATAAGGTCTGATTATAGGTTCAAAGACTCCCTCTTCCTTCCACCGAAGGTCGCCTGGCAGTCAGTGCTTATTGCTGAGCTCTGTCTTTGCCTGGAGACAGGGGACTGGTGAGTGCTGGTGGTGAGTGACTTTGTAGGGCAACTGCCCCTGCCCTCTTCCTCCCTATCCTTTCCTATGCCCTCCAGCAGGACCTGCTTTCTTCCTACTTTTTGGGCAAAAAGAGACAGTGTTCCAAGCTGAAGCAGGTGTTCCCTATCCACCAAGCTGAATTCTCTCTCTGGGCAACCAGCTGGGGTCATACGGAATTGATTGGAATGGAAAAAAAGTGATATTTTCACATGCTTATAAACTTTGTCATTCTTTCTATTTTTAGGCATACATTACCAAATCCTTAAAACCTTCTGTCACCCTCAGCCTGCTCTGTCCTTATGGACCTTCTTATGGGCAGGGATGGGCCCAAGCACTGATAGGCAATTGCTGGTACTGTCCAGAATTAGTGTGGGTGTTTGGCCTCTTTCAGAGGAGGCCTGGCTGGAGTTCACAGCTTGGCATAGGCAGGGATCATCCCCAGTGACTGTGCTTGGATATAGGCACCCTCTTAAGGGCTGAGAGCGTTTAGCTGAGTGCTGGCCCAACTGGTGCTCCAGTCAAAATATGATTGTTTGCCCAATTTTTGTACAAATACAGGGTGCAGTGGTGGATTTTGGTTATCAAAGTGGCAGGTGACACTGTGACTTCTGCAGACACACCTTCTGCATGTGCTGCAGGAGAGAACTTTTGTTTTGGTCCTGGCCTAATTTGGCTCTGTCTGACGTCTCTGATGAACTTACTTTTTATGTTTTCTGTTGAAGCAAAGTTGTACTGCAATCAAAAGCTTAAAATAAAATAGCACTCTTGTCTGCCATGTGTGTTATAAGAAGTTGTTTTTGTTTTTGTTTTTGTTTTCTTTAAATTCCAAAAGATTGCCAGGGTGTTACTCAAATGCAGGATGAGCACACCATACTCAGCTGTGGTTGGAAATCTTGGATCTGTCAGTACATAGAAGATTAAAACTTTTGGAGGTAGGTTTTCAGAATACAAAACAAGTAAATAGGTTCTATCTGCTGAAACTGTTATTCATGTAAAGAAGTGACCGGAATGTGTAGATATAACTGAGGGAAACTTGTGCTTAAGAATAACATTGTTGCAGATTTTATTTGACTTTGAGTGGTTTTACACTTCGGCTGTCTACAAAGAATGATTTTGATGATGCAGATAATTGCAAATGGAATTTTTTGAAAACTTTTGGCAAATCTCTTTATTTACTGTGAGTGGATTTTGCTGCTGAAAGGCTTTTCCATGTGCAAAAGGAGTTCATGATGAAAGATTTCTGTGTGAAGGAGTTTCTGCAGAGGGGCTGCTCTGGTTTCCTGTTGTGGGAAAGCTCTGCAGAGAAAGTGTATTCTGGCAGTGGATCCAATATGCATTATAACTTCAGCAGATAAATCGTTCTGGATCAGGCAGATAATGGCAGCTCCAGTGGGCAGCAGGGTGCTCAATGATGAATTGCATTTTGACACTTTCAGTGCTCCTTCATGATTTCATTTTCAGTCAGTTGCTTCTGTATGCCTCTACTGTGATTTGTCATTCACATCACTACACTTACCCTCGCTCTCCTGGCGTGTTGTTTGTCTCCCTGCCTTTTGCATGTCCCCAGTGTGGTAGGCTCTGTGTTGCTGCCATCCCAGATGCTATGATGTCACCCTCTCCCTACATTTCCTCTGGATGCTCCTTGATTCCCATGCTAGCACTTGCAGTCCAAACCTCAGTGGGACTGGACCAGACTGTGGAAAAGCATGTCCTCTATAGCTAGTTCTGATATTTTGGAGTTATGGGGCTCCCTTGAAAGTTCCTTGGTTACTTGTCAGTGGCCTGGGAGTGGAAGTACTAACTGGGATAAAAATCAGTGATTCTGTATGTTCCTATTCCTGGTGAATGTGCTTATGAATAAAAATTTGGTTGTCTAATGAAACCTAAATATTTTGCTTCTTGAGATGTGTGCATACATTTGATTAAGGAGCCAATATGAAAAAAAATACTTTTGAGTCAGAAAATGAAAACAGTTTTTTTGGAAAATATATTTTCGAAAAATGTTTTTTAAGGACAGCAGATACTTAGAGCTGCTTCTAAATCTGAAGATGTAGAGAAACCAGCATGTGCAACTAAGAACAGAAGTTACAGCCTTGTGATTTTCTGCAAGTCTCTGGAGGAGGCCATATCAGTTGTAACTAATTTGTGCGTGTTGTGGTTTAGCCCCAGCCAGCAGCCAAGCCCCAGGCACCTGCTCACTCTGTCCCCCACCAGTGGGAGTGGGAAGAGAATGGGAAGGGTAAAAATGAGAAGACTCGTGGGTTGAGATAAAGACAGTTTAGTAGGAAAAGCTAAAATTGTGCATACAAGCAAAGCAAACCAAGGAATTAATTCACCACTTCCCCTGGGCAGGCAGGTGTTCAGCCATCTCCAGGAGAGCAGGGCCCCATTACACGTAACAGTGACTTGGCAAGACAAACACCATCACTCCAAACATTCCCTCCTTCCTCCTTCTTCCCCCCTCTTTATATACTGAGCATGATGCCATTTGGGCTGGAATGTCCCTTTGGTCAGTTTGGGTCACCTGTCCCAGCTGTGTCCCCTCCCAGCCTCCCATGCACCCCCAGCCTCCTCACCAATGTGGCCGTAGGAGAAGCAGCAAAGGCCTTGGCTCTGTGTATGCCCTGCTCAGCAATAACAAAAACATCTCCAGTAACAAAACGAACTCTGTATTATCAACCCTATGTTCAGTTCAGTGCAAATGCAAAACATAGCCCAGTACAAGCCACTGGGAAGAAAATTATCCCAGCTAAAACCAGCACAGTATGTAAAGAAGGATGTTCTTGCTAAACCACCTACCGTAATTCTTGATCTATAGGGAAGCTAAACTCTTACAGGTATCAGCTTAAAATAGGAACCTAATAGAGGTGCTCTCAATGTCTTTTAGAGTGGTTTCTCTCTCTCCACAGACTATATAGAGGCTAGAGGTACTGTCTGGACAGCTAAATCAGGTTCATGTGATTCAGCACTAAGTATACACCTAATTGTTTTCTATGCACTTCCCCTCACTGGAGTTGACATAAATGTGAATTTCTGTGCAGATCTGGGAAGACAAAAGAAAGTTACTGATTCAGCATTTGGCTGTCTAATTATTTGTTGCTGCTGTCAGAGCTACCTTTCTAGAAGGAACCTAACTATGACTTTTGCTCTTGGGCTTCTCTCTGGGTTAGAGCGTGTCTGTGCTGCCTGAGGGGTGCCCCAGGGCCCTCCTCTAGTTACATATAAAGTCCTTTCCCAAACAGCACTTTCATCCTTTGAAACTCAGACAGTATAGTGAATTGTGTAGGTCTGGTGAATTTGCTAATAGATCAACCCACACAGATGCTAGACTCGGTCTAGTCATCCAGTGTAGCCGCTGTTTTAAATGAAAGGCATTCCTGAATGAAAATTATATCAATTTTAATGAAAAACTCTTAAATCATTTTCTCCATAGATTGTAGTTAGAATAGTTGCCTCAAAACAGTGTCTCCACCGATTGTTACTACATTACTCACTGTAAGATTGCTTTCTTTTCCTATAGTCTTTTCAGAATATAAATGGATTTAGATTATTATAATAATTTTCCTCAGATCCTGCCAATTAAAAAAGAAGAAAGATGGAATAGAGGTATTGTTTTGCAAGTGACAGTTAGGTATCTTGCACTGCCTTAGGTTGCATTTCTGTTTGTTTTCCTAATTTCCTTTGAATACAGTTTTGTGTTGTTCTTTCTTTTCACTTCTTTTATTTTCCATGGGGATCGTCAGCAGAAAATTTTAATCTAATTATTCATGGATCATGTTCATGCCATGGAATGCCTTCCTTGCCACAAAGGCTTTTATAGGCTCCCCATGATACTTCTGGCTGACATCTTCCTAGCCCTGGAGTTTTCCTATTCACATCCTGGTCATGTTATTGAGCAGAAAGTATAAAGCAGCCTCTTTCACTAAAAAGTCTTCAATATCCATAAGTGTTAGCTTTTAAATGGCTTGACTGGTGAACATGAAATTCTGTCCATACCCACACTCAATACAAAACGTCATAGGACTGTGGTTTAGGACAGCATGTCTGAGGAGCCCTATGGTGGTCACACTGTTACAGCACTGCCATGACTTGCTAGATATTGCTGTGGCCATGCCTGCCAAATCAGAGCTATGCTTGTGTGGAGCAAAAACCACTTCAGCTAAAGAAGCAAAGGACGCATCATTGCAGTAGGCAGAGCCAAGGTAGAATCAAAAGGTCAAGAGTTTCCGCAAGACAGGATGTATGCTGGCGTGTCGTCGAGTGGCAGAGAGTTGGTGAGTTAAGCAGCAGTTGTCGCAGAACAGAAATAACTTCTGGATCAAGTTCACACTTGTTTAGTTCACTGTCCTCTTTATAATGAGCAGCTTGTAGCTTCTGAGGAAATGGAACAAATTCAGTGAGGACCAGGCATAAACACATCTTCTGGCTTCTAGTAGAGCACTGCGTGGTTCATTTGCATCTGGTTCAAGCAGCAATCTGTGCATCATCAGCTTGGCCAGGCACGTGGGGCACAGTGTCTTCCTGGCCAAGACCAGCTGCATACTGTTGGTTCCCTAAAAGATGAGAGCAGGGGAAGAAGTACCCTGCATAAATGAAGGAAATATTGCCATGCAAGTCCTCATCTGGGTTGGAATGGCATTTCTTCAGCAGTCTGGATTTCGTGCCAAGTTTAGTACCTTGGTATCAAAGTTTGCCATGATAGTACTTCAACTGCAGAGAATATGTTAAGCTGCAAACAGCATCAAACTACCTTTCTTCCTGTTTCTTAAGGTCTAACCATCTTTATTTAATAATCTAGTTCGATAGTCAGTAGATTTTCAGCAAACAAATTTACCAAAATTTTGATAGAAATGGTGAAAAAAAAAAAGCTCTAAACTCTAGACAGTACAAAAATCTTAATGGAAATCTTTTGGGAAAAGCCCATTTTTTTTTAAACAACAAGAAAGCCCAGACCCTTTTCCAAAAGGACTTCTGCAGCTTAGCTAATTGCAATAGAACCATTGCAGGATAAATCAGTTCTATATTACAGTTTGCCACATCATACTTATGAACTCCAGTCAAATTGGATATAAACTTTGTAGACATGGGAGGTAGGATCTAAAGAAGCCCTAGGAGATTTGTTTAAAGACAGACGCTAGTATATGAAAGATAAAATGTGTCATGAATCTGAAGGGAAGTCAGAGGTTAGTGACAGTGAGCACAGGCTTAGGATATGTCACTGACATTTGAACTTCATAATATAAATGGTCAGGACAGTCAGGTTCCTGCTAGAGAAAGAATGTTATGCCAGCCAGTGTTATTTTGTTGATCTTTTGACCTATTTAAATAGTGATGAGAAGAGTGTCACTGGAAAACAAAGTTCTTCACTGATGTAATCAAGGCTCCTCTGAGCTTTATTACCTTTCTGACATACTCTGAAGTTGTAGCACCTGGTAAAAGATATGTTGACCTGTCAGTTAAATTTGGATCGAGTAAATATATCTTTCGGTAGTGTTTCAGTATTTCATGCTAGTCAGAGACTGTTATTTTAGTAGCTATGGACACCTGTGCACAAGAGACAGTTCTTATACTCAGCCAAAGCTGCTTTCTGAGAGTGGAAGTTGTTTTTCTGATAAATGTTTTCTATTAACCACCAGGGCTGCTCAGCAGATGAGTATTTATGTCATCATCTCTCATCTTGTCATGCTTGTGGTTTTCCTTCTCTCACTGCTCGTTGCAGAGGTCCCTGACTGGGCTCCATTTATGTAGGTGTGTGCTAAGCCTGTGGGAGAAATGGGGCAGGATGCGCCTTTGCCTTCACACAAAGGCAAAGCAAAGAAGTCACTTCACATTCCCTGCCTCCTCTTTAGCTCTCCAAGGCTCCAAAGCATTCCATTCCCAATGGGTGGAGAAAGGGATAAGAATTTGTTCTTACTCTCTCAATGTATGCTGTAGCCACTGAGAAGGATTAATTCTGTGGGAGATAAGATGTACCCTATAAATACTTGCTGTGTCTGCTCCCTAGTCCTTGCCTCTACACCCATCTTTTGTGTCAGTGTGATTCAGTGTCATCTCCGTACCATTTCAGAGCCTTTAGTGGTGTAAGCCAAAGCCACTGATACCAGCAGTGAATTCACATTATTTTGGTGAGGCAGTGCCTCACTGAATACTCAGAATTGGTGTTTTTGTTAAATACTAGCCAGTTATTAAGGGCATTAGTTGCACCAGCACACTGCTGATATTTTTTCAAAGTCAGGGATTTTTTTCAGCCAAAACTTACTGAAAAGCACCCATGGTGACAGAATCATTGAAATTCTAAAAATAATTAGGGGAGTAGTGAGACATAATTATACCTACCTTGTTATTGGAACTAAACTATGCAGCACTGAAAATACCATTCTTGGAAAGAAAATTCATTCCTAAATATCAGTCTCTGAATTCTCAAGCATATTTGCTTGAGCACAACCTGTTGTTAATAGTATTTCAGCCACATTTTAGGTATTTAGATGCTTAACCTCCAGTAGCTTTAGATTGTTCTGAAACTACGCAAAAAACCATTTAGAACTGGGCCCTTTTATAACAGCAGCAGTGAACATTGTATTAAACCTTGAGAGCGCAATGAATTTAAAGAAAAAGTATTTAAGAGAAGCGAACACAGTTTGAGATGGAGGCGAAAGCCAACTCTTAATCCTATTTGTGGGCTTTGCTCCAGCTGGGCTAGCTGTGGGTAAGGGAAGCCAGATTTGGCATTGGGAAGCAATAACACCGAAGAAGACATAGGGACGAAGAGATGCAGTATGCAGGAGCTAAACTGTGTTCTGTATGTCTGGGAACACTGGGATGAGGAGAGGAGAGTTCCTCTCTACACTGTTACAATGCAGGAGCGTGGGGAATACTGGCTACAGTGTTGTGAGAGGGATTGGGAAACCAGGGAGTTCAGAGGAGGGGATTAAGAATAATTAACAAGTCCTAATAAAAAGGACTAAATGAGTATAGTTTGGCTAAGTGGTGACTAATATGGCCTAAGGGATAGAACAGCCCACAAATATCTGAGGGATGGAACTCCCACAAAGAGAGAGAGAAGAATTATTTAGCATAAAGGATGAGTTGTAGCTATAAGTAAATGGAGGAAATTAGACAAAGAAGAATTTAATCTCAATATTGGGAACAATTTCCTGAATGAGAGTTCAGTTATTACCCCCTGGAATAATGATCCTGAAGAAGTGTGGGAGCCTGACTTTTCCCTGTATTAAACACTTGGCTGTAAAAATACCACACACACAACTGGAGCAATCTTAATCTTAGTATGAGGGAATAGAGAAGGTCTAGGGGCCCACCACCCTTATTCTCTCTGAAGGAATAACACATCTCTGGACCTGGTTTTCTTCCCTGATGCTTGGGAGATTTTTCTCTGAGGAATCAGTTTAAATTCCAAAGCATATTGGCAGATATACCTGTATAGATGCAGCTGCCCTTGTGCCATGGGAGGCTGGCCCTGGCTGCCTGGGGAGCAGCTATGCCGGGGAGGACCTGGGGCCCTGCTGGGCAGTGAGTGGCCCCTGCCTGCAGCGTGCCTGGCAGCGAGGGACAGCATCAGCATCCCGGGCTGGACTGGCAGGGGCAGAGCTATGGTCTTGGGATGTGACTTTCCCTCTTGGCTCAGCACTGGTTATACTCTGTCTAGGTGCTGTGTCCAGCTCAGACAGTCTCCAGTGCAGAGAGAGAACAAGATGAAGGGAGTTCATCAGGGGCCACAAGGCCCTGGTTTTAGCAGGGGGATGTACTGGAGACTAGCCTTCCAACCTGAGTTATCCTATGTAGTATCAGTCTGGTTTGCTAAAGACAGTGATAACCTTTAGAAGTTTTTGTAAAACCAGCTTATTTCAGTTTGTTTCACAGAAAGGTAGGAGATTATGTAAAAGTATAGGGAAAAGCTGAGGAATATTTTATTGGGGTTTTTTGTTTGTTCTGGTTTTTAAAAAATTTTTATTGTTTTGTTTTGTTTTTTCATTTTTATTTCTCTTATTTGATTTAAAAAAAACATAGTAGGAGTCCTCAGCACCACCAGAACCTTGCACACCTAATAATATATATGATAATATCTTTTTTTAATTGTTTATTAGGTCTTCACGTTTTTGCTTTGAACAGACCCTGCTGCACTGATAAACTTTTTTTTTTTAACCTGGAAAAGAAGGGAGCCTCAGAGAAATTGTAAACAGCATCGAGTCCTTGAGACAGTTCTGCCTGTCTAAGCCACAGCTGTGTCTGAGGAGTGTGTGGCTTCCCCACTGTCCCTTGGTGACATATTCCTGACACTGCTTTCAGTCACATCCCCTTTGTGCTGGTGCTGCCTCTGGCAATGGCTTTCTTTGAAGCAGGCTGCGGTGTGCTCTCTGTGTGTGCTGTATGAACGTGGTACCACTGGGAGCTTACGCAAGTGCCATCACTGGAGCTTCTTCCAGCTGTAGGGAAATGGTGTGGTGTTGCTTGGGGTGTTTCTTTGCTGCCAGGAGGGCATGCTTCACTTGCTCTGACATTCTGCCTCTTGTGCAAACATTTATACTGAGTTTATAATGCTCAAACATCTGAATTTTATGCAGGTATAAACAAGTAATGAGTTTGCAAGGTAATGAAAAATCAGGCCTCAGGACCTCGGGAGCAGGCTCCATTGTTATTTGAGTAAGGAGACATGCATCAGTGATTCTAAAATCTCAGGAGAGTTTTTGCAAACATGCTTAAATCAAACTGCAGTTAGAGAAATGAAATTGAAAGCCATGTTATGGCAACAGCTGGAAGGAAGATCAAAGAAAGGACCATGGTGGCAGAGAAAAAGAGAGAGGCAAAGGGAATCACTCCTCTCCATGCTTCTGGCTACATCGTGATTTCATGCCACAGTTTGCTGACCTTCCTTCCCTTTCCTTCTGGGTGTTTTGCCAGCGTAACTCTTTGTGGGTCAGTGTTGTAAATTGGATCACTGGTAGGCTAAAAAGGCAGCCCTTCAGGGGCGTGCTTGCTCTCCCAACATGACAAACCGTGACCAGCAGGGCAGCAGGGGGAACTATGTTCGTCTTGGCTGTTACATGTGGGCCTTGGCTTTTGCACTGAAGTAATAGGACATGCCTTTTCCATCAGCTGTTCCAACAGACAAGGTTTGCATCTATACAACAGAGATACGTGCTATGTCTATTTATGTTTATGTGTACTTTGCTAAGTAAATTATAGTCAGCTCATTGCATTACAGAGGTAAAAATGCATGTGTGTGTACAGAAACAGGGGTAAAGGCTTAACCTCTTCTGCCCTCTGCAAGGGAATTCTTGGATTACTGGTTAAATGGAGTCCCGGCAGGTGTTTGCATCTCCTTCTGCCTCTCCCAGTTACACACATGCTGCTGCGTGTTTTGCTCTTTCATAGCCACTCCTGCACACTGGATAGCGCAGAAGAAAGAAACAGATGCAGCTTCTTTCAGAAAGCTGCAGGGAGAAGTTTGTAACGTGCTATTCAAAACCTCCTATAAATGAGAAATATATTGCTAGAGCGGGTACCCTGTGGGGTGGGAAGTTACTGTGAAATTCAGTCAAGACACCTTCTCAGATGAAGTCTGTTAGGCACTAGTAGCATTTGTCCAGGGAACTGTAACTCTGCCATTCCTTCTGTCTTTGTACCCAAATCTCTGTGGATTTGGGGAACTTCATGGCTTTCTGTCTTCACCTCCCTACTGTTGTACTTCTGTGAGGAAACTACAGCTCTAACTAGGAACATCTGAGCAAAATGTTTTATTGTCAGACACAAAAAAAGTTTCTTGCATTGGATTTTCTAACCATAATGTAGTAATGATAATGACGGAATGGAAGGCAATATAATTAATGTGATTATAGTTATTTGGATGGGAAACTGGAGGAGTTTTACTACCTTCTTTACTTCTTTTATAAGTTTCAATATGCCCATTTAAAAAGTGTAATCACAACAATGTGTTTCCTTGGTTTAGACATCGGTCACTATGAAAAGTTCCTAACACTGAGATATACAGATACTTTTTCATGAAGGGAGGGCTCAACATTACATGCATAAATCGTGCCTAAATGGGTCTTTCTCTTTTTGAGTCAGCATACCAAGAACTAAATGGATAAAAACTGGTAAAGCGTTATATCAACATGTAGTAATACTCAATTATTGCCAGTTTCAATATTATTTATATTTTTATTAGATGACCTAATTTTCATTCTTTCATCTTTTCTTCTGCTATTTTAGCAGTCATTTGTGGATTAGGAAGCTTTTGGTTTTGTATCTAATTGGGATAAAGAGCGGGACAAATTTCAAACTCTCCATGAACTAGCTGCTGTGAAATCACACAGAAGTATTTGGAGTAAAGCTAACTTAGATTTCCTGAAAATTTGCCCCAGATGTTTTATGCACAGTTACATCTTAATGTGTAAATTATGTTTTCTTTTCTTGAGGTTTGCAAAGTGTGTATGTGGCATTGCTTTTCTGGATATTGGCTATTTTTGATCTATACACCTGCTCAGCCTTGGGAGAAGCAGACAGTGGTTGGATGGGGTAAAGCTCCACAAGTCTGGGTAGTGTCCACACAATTCCTCCTTTAACTCTTATCGGGTTAGTAAAGTAAAGCTATATGAACCATTGGTTTTTGGTTTGGCATCAGAAATGAAACTATCAAAATTCCAGTTTGAATTAGACACAGCATTCTTTTCAATTGGATACAGACAATTTTATTTCTCTTTCCATCTATGCTAAAGCTTGAAAAAAATATGCATGTGTGTTTTTAAGACACTGAAATGTTTCACTGGTCTTAAAATTCTAGCACATCCTTTCATCCTAAACACTGTCTAGGACCAAAGCTATTAGCCAAATTTTAACCCCAAAACTAGAAATCTAAGAAATGGACTATTCCATCCTGCCCTGTGTTATGTGGCTGTTCTTGTGGAGAGAAAAGGTGGAAGAGGTGTGTTAGCTCTCAGCACCAGCAGCTCTGGGCACCAAGCACTGGCAGGCTGGGCTGGGGTAGTGGCTAATGAGCCAGCTGGTCTACCACAACCTTGAGGGACCCTTCTAGTATTGCTGCTAAATTGTACATGGACAGCTGATGCTTCACTTGGTAGCTTTTGGACAGAAAAGTGCTTCTTTGCCAAGGAGCAGCCACCTGTCCCTTGCCTCCTTGAGAGTGTGTATTCCTGCCCTGAAGAATTCGGACCAGTGTTAGTGTAAGTGCCCGTAAATATGAACACTGATCGCCACTCTCATGTCTGAGCTTGCCATTTGCAAAAAAAAAAAAAACAACTATTTTCCTCTTAGCTTTGGAATGATTTAGATATTATGTAGGCTTAATCGCCATGGCACTTTCTCTAATTCAACCTGCAAGGACTTATATAACCAACATTATTACAGACTAATTAAAACTAAGTCTTCAAATGGTCTCACATGCTTCTTTATACTTCCTTTGCTTGTGGCAGTGTGACAGACGGTGTTCAAGAATCCAAAATAACCGTGCTTGCTTCCTGTTATATAAGATGCCTCCTTAAAATAGACTGCTGAGAGACTTTTTGAGTTGATGCTTTTCTTTTCTTCTCCCCAGCCAGCTTCACCATATCACGGCGCTGTCAGTGTGACTGCCCTTCTGCTTCTGCTATAATCTTATTTAGTCTTGGTAGAAAAGAACATGAAAACAAGCTTTGTTTTTGTCATTCCATGCTTTCCTGTGGCATTAGATGGAGAAGAAGAAGTGGCATGGTCACACGCCCCATATTTATACTCCTTTAATTACTAAATGCCTTGCTCTTTGAAGTTCTCATGATAGTGAGTTTATCTGCAGCAAAGGCAGCCCGCCTTTCTGCTTGTGAGCCAGTTTTACTCCCAGCCAGGTGTTCAAGGGCAGATGCAATTCAGTCATGCTTGAAAAAATTCAGTATCTTGCTTGGTAAATAATGATAGTGTAATCATGTCTTGCCCTCCTAACACACATCGTGGAAACCCCAGTTTGGCTGGCTGCCCTACCAACCAACTTTCTTGGGAGCCTCCTAACAGTCGTACTGACAAGCTCCATGCATGAGCTGGTTGCCTTGTGTTCTAACTTTAGGGCTTTCTGTAATCTCCTTCTTCAAGAGAATGAATATTTTGTGCTTCTTTTTCTTTCAGCAGCAGTAAAGGGCATACATCGTGGTATTGGATTCGGTCCACAGACAGGAATTGCTTTTATAATTTGGAAAATGCCGAATGTCCCTGAAATTTGTCCAGCCCCTTAAGGTCCCATTAGTCTCAGTAGAAGCTAAAGGCATGCATTGCATACCACAGGAGGTGGCTGCGTCCTGCAAAATTGAACTTGCAGAGGAAATTTATCATACATTCAGAAACAAGTGACCCGAGATTGGCCTCAGTGAGCTTCGGAGCACAATCGTATCTCTGGAGAGTCATTGAAACTGCCCCTTACATTATTGATTTGAATTTAATGTGATCAGAGTGTGTGTCCTTGCAGTGTTAGATGTGCGAAATATAACTATGCAAAAAGGCCCCACAGATACACTGTTTCTCCCAGTACTAATTGTGTCGCATAGTCCATGGGTCTTCCTTCCATATCTTCATTTTCAGAGATAGGCATCTAGAACAGAAAATAAATCCAAAGGGGAGTATAAATGCTCTCTAGCTGGAGGAGCAGAATAGCAAATGAAAGTCTAAGTTGGTGCAGTGGGCAGGAGCTAATCGTAGAATAAAGACTGTAACATCACCCTGAGGGAGCACTGGACTGTAGGTGATGAGCTGAAAGCATTTCATCTGCCTGCTGTGTTTTTGATAGTACCTGTTTAAATGAATTGATGTGGCAGTAACCAGTCAAAGAGAAAAGCAGGTAACACAACAGATGGAAAATAGCTACCAGAGAACATAATAAAATGAGTGCAAAAGGAAGTCAGTGATATTGATGACAAAGGGAGAGATCTGTGGCCAGTCGCTTTGTCTGGTGCAGAGTTGTGCTGTCCCAGCTCAGGTGTGAAGCCATCAGTGTCATGCAGTTTGCTCACACTAACAAGGCCCTGAATTGATTCCCTGTCCTGTGCTCCAGAGTGCTTTTCTTCTTTGGCTTGTACATGCAGGACTGGTGGGGGTGTTGATCTGTGCAGGGGAAGGTGAACTTGGCTGTACTGTGTGTGTGTGTGTGTGTTCATCTATACACTAAGCAACAATTTTTGTTATGGGGCATATTTCTTCTTGCCAAAATCATTATATCGGTAGAGCTGCTCCCGAGTAATTGCCAATTTGTCATTAGGTAGTACTTCACATTGTGTTTCCTTATTCTCCATGCTGTTTAGGAATAAACTGACCAGAATAAATACTTTCACACTAAGAAGGCTATTTGCTGTAACATACTGTTGAAATTACCGTGGGATAACTTATGTTTAAACATGGGTAAAAAAATGTGTATTTATGTGGCTTGTCTGTCTGTGTCAGCTGTGCAGTGCTTTTGCATTGTGGACACACCGTGTGTGCCTGTGGCTTTACCACTGAAGCACCATATCAGGGAGGAGAATAAAGTTTATATTTAGAAATTTAGTATGTCTTGTGGTGTAAAAAGGTTGTGTTATCAGCTACTTCAAGCTAAAGTACTTTAAACCCCTCTTGCCCCCCAATAATTGTTGGTCTTCTCAGTTGTAACATTCATTCTTGAATGACTGCTTGACTGAGGCTACTTCAGTGATGCCCACAGTTTATGGTGATACTGCAAGTGCATAAAACAGAAGATTTATTAAAAATAACCTAATTTTGGAGAGCATGGCTTCCCATATGGCTGTGTACAAAGGTGTGCAGAGCCCCAGTCTTTACTGTGAGCCTAATGGGTCCTGTTAGAGCCAAAGGACTGGTATAAAACTCTGTGGCTTAGTGAGAGGGTGCAGGGGGAATTTTTTGGTTGTGAGAAATCAAAGTGCTATGATATACTTATATCTGCAGAAAGCCTTTTAGAGAGGGCTGATTGCAAGCTGCATTTGCTGGGTACTAGGTCACAGAAGAATTGGGGTGGGAGCATGAAGGGAGAGTCTGCTTGAGGCTCCTCAGAGAGTATTGCAGAGGTTTNCTAGGCAGCTTGAATGAGTTCCAAGTGGATCAATATTTTCCAGATAGAATGAAACTTTCATTTTGTTCTGAAGCTTCAACAGGAATATGTTTTATTGAGAAGGAGCAGGAGAGTTCTTTAATACAAAGAGGCAACCTCAGACATGGCAGATCAGTTGGTCAGCTTAATTTTAACTGCACTACTCAGTCAATAAGGTTTCCATCCTCTCTTGTTTAAATCTAATAAAAGCATTTCAAGCGAGAGCAGAATCTTGTGATGTTAGAAACTAAATTCTGAGTTCTATTTTCTGGCCAGCTTAGGTTATTTAAAATGACCAACATACTGAATGTGTGAGTGTGATCAAATTTCCAGAATGGAAAATAATGACTTCTCTTCCTGCAAACCCCGGGTGAGGCAGCATTTGACCTTCTTTTGCCTTGCTGCAGGTGACTGTAGTAGGGCAAAGGAAACAGATCAATCTCTTTGTTATCGTCTGCTCTGGAAAGCAAGGTATACTCACTGTATGCAGAAAGTGCTCTCTTCTTCTCCTGTCCTCTGTCTGGTATAAAAGAAATATAGTAAGAAATACAGTTTTTGTCTTATTCTTTCAGGCCGCCATGTGCATTTTAAGAGGCAAAAGGTTTTTCTGCGAAATATTACCCCTTATATTTGTAATATCTACTGTGGACCCAGAAGACTCAGTCCCTTTGGTGTTATGGAAGAGCAGACAAGAGCCTTGCTGATTCCTCTGATATCCCTCCCCCCTGCACCCCTGACTCTCAGCTGTATTTCAGCAATATTGAACAGGAGTTACTGGCACTTTATTTGTGTGGAACAGAGCTGCAAATATGGGTGCTATCAACAAATCACAAAATAGATTGAGATCCAAGTAAAATCAAACTGCAAATGCATTTTCCTGCCTTCTTTATATAAGACAGGTTGAGTTCAGAGAAACATTTTTGCATAAAATTTTGAGCCATTGTAAATAACTTATTTTTTCCACTTCTGGCAGTATTTTCAAATATTTGCTTTTGCTGAGAAACAAACTTGTTCAGTATACTGGTTTGTCCAACTATCTGAGAAGTGCCCTCAGAACTGAAAATTAATTGGCTTTCACTGAAATCTGAACAGGTAATACGCAAAAAGCTGAAGATTAAAGGCTTTACGTGTCATAAATTTTGCTTTTTGGTGCCTGTGCCGCACATCTGTACAGTTCAATTCTTTCTGGCAATGCCTTGCTACTCTGTGTGGTGTATTTAATTTCATGGGATTTTTTTAATTTCACTTTACTGGAAATTGAAAAAAAAAAGAATAAAAGGTTTGTTTTAAAAATATCAGTAATTGCCAACACTAATAGTGTTTTCCAGTTTCATAATTTTTCATAATCATTCTGCATCATGATTAAAGTAGGTTAAATATTAAGGTCAGCTCCCAAAGGAGGTGGGGTCCAAGCCAGCAGAATGCTGAGCATTCCTGCAAGAGGCTGGGCACATGGGACTTCCCCTGCAAATGGTAGGATATGAGGACATTTAGTTTTATGTAGAATTACTGCCTGAGTCTTCAGGAGACAGAGAGAGAAGGTTTTATCGCAAAACATTGAAGGTGCTGTGGGTGAAATTTGTGTCAATTTTTTTTTTCTCAGCAAGAAATGTGGATTTCATTCAAATAATTTCATTCAAATGAAACTAAATTCATCAGCTTCTGCTGATTAGCTGATATCCTGCCAGAAAGTAAACAATAATAAAAAAAAATTTAATGTTTTTTCATAAAAATCTTGCAAAAAAGAAGTAGCTATTACTATTTTCAGCTTGCAATTATAGTTTGACATTCCTCCAGTTATATTTAAATTATTGTTCTAAAACTTAAAGCTTTAATTTTGAATTTCATAAATTTCTGAGACTGATGCCAAGTGATTCAGTTGAAAATTTTCAGAGAAAGTACATTTTGAAAGAAAAAAATACAGCATAATATTTTATTCCTTTCAGACTTGCAGTAACATTTCTTTCATAGCATCGTTGGATCATGGAGGCTGGAGGGGACCTCAGGATGTTTCTAATCCAGCTTCCTGCCCAAAGCAGGCTCAGCTCTGAGGTCAGACACATTGCCCAGGCTTTTATCCATTTGGGGCTAAACTTCCCCAAGCACAAAATCTTCACAGTGTTGCTTGGCAGCCCTAGGATAAAAAACCTGTTCCTTATACCCTGTCCAAACTC
>WEIT01024584.1:0-32759 GCA_013389985.1 Dryoscopus gambensis
TATGTATATATACACACACACAGTGCAAAGGGAGGATCTGGACTACAAATAGCAAACTGTTGCTCTCAGGCTTTCTTACTACATTGCTGGCTAAAGCTCAGAGGGCATGAGTCATCTCACTGACCTTACATGTTTTCATCTGGTTTTAAATCTCAGTGCCCACATCTAGCTTTATGTAGGCTCTAGCCCTCCATATAATCTCCGTAGAGTCTTTATGGTAGATGGACATAAATCGAAACGTACCAGCTGTGACTCAGATGAGCTATTTCAGAAGTCTGTGTTCAGGTGAGATGAATTGTTCCTTAAAAACACTTACTCCCATTTCCTGACTTTAGAGGGAGTCCACATAAGATGTCAGCTCTGAATGCCTTCTGACATAGTGCCCTGGGTCCAGTTTCTGCATCTCCCCACGGCAAAAGCATGGGTTTGAGCAGACTTGGACTGAGAAGGTGACCAGATTTGGACCTTCCTTCTCCATAGGACTCAAGAGGTTTGCTCAAGTCCATGTCTTATAGTATGTTTCTGGGTAAACAATTCAGAGAGCAAGTAATAAGAAAACTGGACCAGACCCTTTGTTAATTGATTGTCTAACTATATTTGCGAGGTCTATGAGATGAAATTTTTGCTCTGTGCCGTAAAAGTGGCCTCCTTTGGAGTGTAGCTGAAAGCAAATGATAAGAGCAGGAAGAAAGCATCCTTTGGAGGGCACACGGGATATAAAAGGGCCACTGTGGCAAAAATACCTCAGAGGTGCTGAAATGCTCTGTAATCCCAGTGGTGCAGAGCCTCAGGCAACTGTTAGGACATTCAAGAAAAAGTGACTCACTTCAGTAAGGAAGGATGAGTGCTGGTCACCCATAAAGTGGTAAAGCAGAACTCAAAGCTGAATCCATCACTGGCTGTGCCATGGCTCTCTTGGGTGGCCTGAGTCAAGTCACAGAATCACAGAATCCACCCCTTTGTGCCCCTGTCCCTTTGTTCTGAAAAGATGACCCCTCCTTTGGGAAGCACTGCCAAGTCTGTTGATTCTGTATGACATTATAGCTCATTTGCTCCTAGCTGGCTGACTGAACTAGATGCAACAAATTGGATATTATCACCATGTGGTCTGAAGTTCCGTCACTAAGCTTCTTCATTACAAAAAAGGGGAACCATCAGACTAAATGGAGGGATTACACTCATGTCTCTAGCCAAAACTCTGAGACAGATTTTGGCTTTTATGTCTCTGTAAATTTGTAAGTAATTGTATTAGCACTTTGGTAGTAAAGGGAACAGAATCAGTTGACAGGCCCCTGTTGGTCTGAATCTGTTCTAGAAGCAAAATAAGAGAACTAGGTATGAACCCTTGGAAACCTTTATCTTAACCATTTCCAAGGATTCCAAGTAGTTTAAATTGAGCCTGAAAATCAAAAGACAGCAAAATAAAACACTTTTCTCTGAATGTAATTACAGAACAACATACTGGTAATTGTTTCTTTGTTGTTGTTTTTAGGTGTCCTTACTGTATTCGTTAACTGGCAGAGAGATGCAACTAAGTACCTGGCCTATGTTTCTCACAGCAATTCTGGTACAAATTCCTGTTTGGGACATACCTTGGGAGGGAGGTTATTTTCCCCCATTTCTCTATACAGAAGCGCCGCAGGCCGTTGCTCCCTCGGAGAGCGGCAAAACCCTCATATGGCACACTCGACGTTCCTGTGACAAACTGCAACAACCGCAGCCTCTGCTCATTGTTAAACCTCTCCACAGCTGCCCAGAACCACCGTATCACTATGTGTCCATCATGGTAACCTACACCAAGCAAGAGAAATTCAAATAAGAACAATATCTTGTTCTTCATGAGCAGTAGGTGCCAGCTTCCATTTCGTCCCGGCTGTGGATACTATAGTATCACTAACTAATTTCAGACCTTGAAACTCAAATATATACTTGAGGTACACCGGTCTCTCACAAATATCTTGGCAAGAACTGGGGTTACATGCATGAGATATTAAAGACCAACTGCAATATGCCACACAGTGTGTGTCTTAACAATTTAACAGTTTCTGGTTCCCAAGCAAATTCTCCTTTGGATTGCAGTAGTATTCGACATATGGAGAGGAGTTTGCTGCCACAAGCCCTTCCCTGGCAAACTTCCCACCTGAGGGGCTCTGTGCCTTGGTTTGTGCTAGTGAAAGCTAGCATATACCAGGCTGAATCTGTTTTAAAAGTGAAATAGAAAAATGTAGGAGGAGAGTAACTTTGGGGACCAGCTGTGCTTGTGGTAAGCTGCATATTTCAAGGTAACACAAAGGCTGGGCAGTGACCAGCAAAGTCTGAAACCTTGTATTTCAGGGGGAGGATATGTGAACCTCAGGGACTTTCCACTTGTGGTGCAGAACTGGTGGATTTCACATTTTTCCATCATCCAAGACAGCCTGGATAAATCATTGTTTAAAGCAAAACCAGGCCAAGCAGTAGAGAAGGGAAAAGATCCAACTTGACATAGTTTAGGCTGAGGGGACAGTTAAGCAAGATCTGTACGTTGTTGAAATGTAATTGGGAACTGTGAAATTCAGCTCCTGACTTCAGCTCCCTGCTGAAGCCAGGAGGACTTGAGGAACTACTTTCTGTGAGGCCAAGAGTTCAGTCAGTCATCTTAGATGACTTGTAACTTTTAGATCTAATTCTGCAAATCCTTTTCAGTCCTTAATACTCAAAACTCCTGCTAAGCCTGCAAGAATTGAATAGATAAAATCTGTATAGAAATAGCAGAAGCAATTTCAGTAGTATAACACCACAATACCTGTTGATCCAAACCTGAGATCTTACTTTTTTATTTCAGGAGCTATTCTTTACAGTAACTTCCTGGAAAATATAGGGCATTTCTCTTAGGAAAAACAGAAGGAAAAGATGGAGCAAGACTTCCATGTTTTAGACTGCAACAGTCAAGATAGTAGTAAACATGAGCAGGAGTTTACCTCCACGATATTCTGTGTTGTTTCTCCAGTCATTGAGATCTATTTCTGCAGTGCCAGCTATAACTAGCTCCAGTTCTCTGGCATCAAAAACAGAGACAAGCCTGGAGTCTACAACCTGGAACAAAAACCACTTGTAAGCACAGTTCAGACTGGAAACGAAGCAAAGTCTACAAACCTATGGTTCTGGTGGCCAGCTCTTCATCCTGACAAAGTTTGAATGTTTGCATTCACATGTTTGTGTATGATTAGGGAGAGGCAAGAATAGGTGACTACATGGGTTGGTCAGCAAAGCCACAGGTTTTCACCCAGTCCTTGTAGCAGCTCTGCCAGAAAGATGTTCTCAGATCCAGGTCTTCAGCAAAGATAAATTGCAAAATCCAGGGAAAACAATGGAGCAGCATCCAGGAATATCACCAGCAAGACAACAGCGTGGACTGCACCCAAGGACTGACTTTACTGGAACGAATCCATAAAGATCCAGTGTGTTTCATCAGCTTCTCATCAAAGTGTACAATTCTTCACAACCTTCCTTTGTCAGGGACCCCTACCCCTAACCCAAAACCACAACGTGGTAGAACAAAATTTACAAATGCCTACTTCTCTTACTGCATGAATGGAAAGCAGTGTCCTTGTTAACTCTTGATCATAAATAATGCTTTATCATATTCAGAAGACCCTTCTTTCCTTTCTCCTTTAATCCTAAACATGCCATATCCAAGGTCTCTGCCTCTAGAGATGCAAAACTCCAATTCCTTGCTGTTTGTGCCTGTTTAGCTATTCTCTAGGGTACCAATGAAGCACAGTTTAACCAGGGTGCTCCTCTCATTCACATGAAGAAGGGATGACTGTGGAAGCATCACTTTGTTACTCACTTCGTAGAAGCCACGGACCAGGGCCTCTGTTTGCTGAACCACTCCTCGTTCCACTCGCCACTTAACCATTCTCTCGATGTACTCTTTTTTGTTCTTTTCTGTCACCGCTGTATTTGCCCCTCCAGATTTCAACTCTCTTTCGGTCACCTACAGAACAAAGATAAACAGTGGTGTAGCCATGTATGGATCATGTTGTGTTTCAAACATGAGATTATCCAAGCAACAGTACAGGAAACAACAGGATGGAGAGGCAATCACAATATTGGAGTAGGCAGACTGCTTTTTGGGAACTGCCAACTGGAAGGGATATCTACTTGTCTCTTAGGCAACAAGCGTTACCCTTCCCCAAGTGCTAGTAAAAGTGTTTATTCAGAAATGCCAACAGCTAAAGAAAGTATCCTAAAATGAATACTCCCAATACACTACCTAAAACAAGACCTGTACAGCAACCTTGCACAGATAACAAACAGTCATTGTGGGATTCAGAGGTGTGTACGAGCCATCCAAACCTGAGAAGAGTTTGTACTGTAAATAACTTTTCTTTATTTTAAGCAAGAGCTGCAGCATTTCTTTGCATTTTAATAGTTAATTTAATTGGCTTGGGTTACTAAGGCTTGAGATTGAGAAGTGATTTAAGGAATCAGTCTGGATCCTACCCAGCAAGCACATACTCCTCCTCCCATGTGACAGAAAATCATATTTGTCTTGCAGTTATTTTCACATTCAATTTGGTGGATTTAAAAGGAAGAATATTTTGATCTCCTCTTCACTTTTCTGCTGCTATAACAATGATGTCCACCACCAACAGTAAATGAACTGTTCGAATACATATTCATTACTAGTATTATTTATATTATTATTAGCCCAACAGACAGCACACAGCATATGCAGTATTTAGGTCACTTTACTTGAGGGACCTATTGCAATATTATGAATTAAGAAACATTGACTGAGTCATCTAATCTGTAGCTTTGTTGAGAAACAGCAAGAACAAGTAAAGCTGGATGGAAGGAGTTAGGAGTTAGCTGATTCAGGTTAAATTCCCAAACATAAATCATTGCATCACCATTATACAAGCAGTGCTGCATTATCCAGAAAGAAAGGCTCTGGCCCAGCTGCCATGCTGTATTCTTCAAGGCTGTGAGGCATTAAGATACACCTGCAAAACCAAAGACTAAATGTAGTCTAGCTTTAAGCATGACCATAAGTCTAGATGTTCAAAGTCTCCTGCAAGACTTTCCACAAACACCTAGAAATCTACTGATTTTTTCAACTTCTCATTATCCATATAAATTCAAATACTATTAGTTATCTATAATTGGAGGCTAGCAGTTAATAGCAATGTGCCCTTATTTTGGGGTTTTTGTTCTTAGAGGCATTAACTGCAGCTGTGAGCTACAATTCAGAATCAGGTTTCAGAGTAGCAAGAAGACATTTCAACCAATCTAGCTCATTCCTTTTACCTGGTGGGAACAATTGCCAGGGCTCAGAGACAGGTCTGTATTCACAAAGAGAGCTTAGAGTAAAGCCTGAAAGAACATTTTCTACTGTGTAAAAGCATGAGAAAGTACTTTGGGTCTTGAGCAACTGACACGTCTCTGTCTTGTAAGTGAAATTCTCAAATTGTCATTCAGTCCCCACCACTAAAAATGTGTAATGCTTGATTTGACACTGCGTCACTGCTGTTACAGCAGTGCTCCGGGTTCCAATATGCAAGAAGGCTGGAACTGCTCTGGAGTAAATTCTAATTAAGAAAGTACCAAGAAAGAGGATTTGGCCTAAAAACCTTGGAAGTTCAATGCACATGAGAGATGAGACAAGAAATAAAATATGAAAGCAGCAGTGACTGGTCCATAATAAAGTCATTGTGGAAGCAGGACAAAAGGGCTGTAACTATCTACTATACAGCTTCTCAAGGAGTCAGTATATTTCTTGTTTCCCTTACCCAGCCCTTGAAATCCAGCTTCCCAAATATTAGCAGAGCTCCCACTGTGATCTACACTTGCACATGTACTAAGCAAAGCAATGCTCAGATGGCATTTAAGTGGTTAGATACTCCTGACATGGAAGAATTTCCAACTAGGATCCATTTGTGAGCATAAAATAACTGCAATTTCTTTGTTATTTTGCTGTCAGCACTTATCAAATTTAAGGAGGAAAATCTTACTTTGACTTAGGACTCTTGGATTCTAATGGCTGTAATTCAGAGTGAGAACCAACCTTTCCCCCCATCATTAGTTCTAGCAAGGTTAGTGTCCAGTACATAGGAAATAACGTACTGGACAACAGCCTCAAAATCTGACTTTTAGTGTTCTTTTGCTTTCATAGCACAGTATCTACAACAGATGGTGATTTTTTTCTATTCTCTTTGGAGCCAACTCTTATCTTTCACAACAGCCTCCTCTGTAACTGTTTTGCTCTTTCCTTTGAGGAGAGTATAAATTAGTGTGCCAAATGTTCCCTTCAGATGCATCAGAGCAACTCAGTTCTTGTTCAACTTTGTAGTCTTCCCTTGTAAGTACAAACTTTTCTCATCTGCATTTGTGAATATGTCTGTATGTTTCTGTCTGCCTTTGTGTATTAGTCTTATGTAGCCATACCTTCCAGGGAAACCACTGTATTGTCAATTCAATGCCATGCAAGCCCTCAGTTCCTAGTCCATGAAAAACTCCTGCATTTGAGTCTGTGGAAAAACAGTGTTATGGTTCCTACAGAGTCTTCCTACTTCAATTCTTCTGCCCCATCCTTTTCATCTACCCTTAACTCTGCTCATCCTTTGTACCCTTTTGCTATATGTAGGCTAAATTCAGTTTTTAATATACCCCCTGAAGCCTTGCTTGCTTTCTGTTACTTTCAAGCTCATAGCTGAGCAGCCCTTTAACTCACAGAGCTGGAATTCCTCCCCTGAGAAACTGGTCTAACTCTTCCCTAGCTCACAGAACTACCCTAGCTTTGTGTAAAACCCTCCTGGAAAGTTTATTGTCAAGTGCAGAGAGCCATTCTCTGTATATTCCACCTGATCTCTCTGCTCCCTTTGATACTGTGTGTCTGTTCCTTACAAGTTATCTCCGTAACTGAGCTTCTGCAGTGTTTGGTGAGCTTGGTTCTTCAGCCCCTCCAGTTTTCAGTATCTCCTTGGAGATGGTCCGAATCATGGTCTGAATATTGCTTTGAATCCCTCCAAGGCTTTCCAGAGACAGTTATAATCCAGCATGGTTTGCAACAGCAAAGAGCACCAGGGCTTCAATGCAACCCAAAGAGTCCCATAGGAGACACTTCTGGTTTCCAGACTGCGCTTAAGCCAGTGCTGCCATCTATTTAAGGCTATAGTGACCCAGATCAGCCAGGTTACAGAGAACTGTCTGACTAAGGCAGAGCTGAGCTGTAGAAAGCACAATAACTGGAGGCACATACCAAGTTGTTAAGTAGGTACTAGGTAAGTAAGAGACACAGAAACTAACAGGGAGATACTAGACATATAATGGTGAAGGTTGCCAGGTCCTACACCACCTGTCAAATGTTTTTCATCCCTCCTAACCCATTCTTTCAGTCACATCAGCTCTAAGTTACATTGCTTGCATTCCCCAAATGCCACATCTGTGTGAACTACATCCTGGAGAGAAGAGCTGCACTCCAGAGAATTCCTCATGCTCATCAGTGTGTGGCTCAATAGGCCTGTAGGGGGGCTGGGATTGTATATTATACACCCTAAGAATAAACATCTGCCTTGGAACAGGTGGCTTGAAAGAAACAGAAAGTAGGAGAAGAAGATGTTATTGAAAGGCTAAAGGATCTGTTCTGACAGAAAGATGTTCATCATGCTCAACTTTGTCAGCTTCAGATTTGCTTTTCAGATGTTTTGCATAGCTGTGCTCACCTGTCCAAACACCTCCTCATTCACTGTGAAGGTTAGATCCAGGATATCTGTGATATTGTTATCCTTCATCCACTGCAAGCTCTGATGGAACTCTTCATCCAGGTACTCTAAGTCGCTTAAATCACATGGCCTGATTGTGAGACAAGAAAAAATATATGACCCCGTGGCTACTGGCAGTATGATTTCCTACTATGTGAACAAATTTACTGAAGATTCAACATAAAACTGAAGTTTGTTTAGTTTTGCTAACATCAAAGCCTGTTTCACAGACCCTCTTGAAGCAGTTCTCTAACTGTTTGCTTTGCATGGCTGGGCTTAAGGCCAAATTTGTTGGCTGCCTGCATTATTTGCTGTCAGAAGACTCCCCTGGGGCTTGATTTTATGTGGATCTTCAGGATGCCCTGCACTTCACAACACACGTGTGCCTTCAGCTCCACCATGCTGTGCCTGGCTGCTTCCATTACCTATCATCTGCCAGGTGGGCACACAGGACTGACACAGGGCAGACCAGGCAGCCTAAATTTCTGCTAATAAGGAGCCATCCTTGTCTGCTGAAAGGACAGGTGGTTATTATGAGCAGCCTGGTTTCAAATTCCCTAAAGGGGCAATAAGAATGCAGGGAGAATCCTATGTTTCAGCCTGTTTTCAGACTAGATCAGGTACCATAGAGATATTAATGTTTGTACCGCAGCAATAATCATAGTTAAAAAACTTAATATGATAAAGAACTTTAAGGACTGTTTAGACAGGTATCTTTGCTGATTTGGAATCATCTTAATTGATGAACTATTTCAGCTAAGCTTTATTCTGCTCTTTAGCCTTTAATTGCAGTCTTGACTTAATACTTACGGCTTTTTTTATTGTTGCAAATTTTATGTACCTTGTCTTACTTCAGTCTCTTAATTCAAGAGACCGATTGTCAATCCAAATTAACGTTATAAACTTCAAATTGAAAGGAATGTATTATTGGTAGCTTATGCTTACTTAAATAAAAGACAGGAGAAGACCAAAAAAACCATTCACTTGTTATATCTACATTAACATTCTTAATTAACCCAAGTTGTGTTTTAGAATGAAAACCTACTCCACCAGTGAGGCATGACAAATGATGTATTTTTGCATAACCTCCCTGCTTCTTTTGTTATTATTTTGTTTCATTTGATCAAAGATGTTTTTCACTCTTCCACCTGGTTGAATCTTCATAATTTTTCATCAGTAGTAAACTCTGGAATTATGTGTCAGTACTTTCTAATGTGTGTTTCTAAATGCCATACTTATTTATTTTTGTCAACATAGTATTTATGAATGGTAAATGCTTGGAGAAAGCAGAGAAAAATTAAAAGGTGTCCATTTTTTATTGCAGACCAACAAACCAACAGCAGAAAGAACTTGAAGGTCAGTGCACTTGAAGCAGCTCCCTGAGGGTCTGTGTCTCTGTAGGACTCGCTGTGGGATCACCGTTTCTGCAAGATCGCATGGTTATACTCACAGCCTTAGTAGTGCTTTGTAGAACGGCCTTGTGAAGAAAGCATCAAGAAGGTACTGATGAATGAGCGCAAGGCCAAGAATACGACCGCTGAACCTGAACCTGGGAAATAAAAATGCAGAGTAAATGAAGTGTAACTCAAGACTTCCAGTATAGAAACTTACACAGGTAGCAACTGGGGTTTGTTTGTTTGTTTGTGAATTAGTTTTTCACATTTATTCCCTGATTTTTTTTTCTCAGCAGATACTTAATGCCACTCATCCATGTCTGATCAATAATGGATCTCCTTGATCCACCTCCTACTAGACCCATACTTGCAGCTGGCATGTTATGTGCTCTCCTGTGCCAAACCAATGAACACTAGCCTTCTAGTTGATCTAGTGATCTCTAGTTCAGTGTTCTGATACAGACTGACTACATCTGGACACAGTTTTTGGCCAGGGAAATACTCTCCATATACTTCACCTCAGCAGAACAAATCCTATTTCAAAAGAGCTGCAAAGGATATTTGGAGACTCAGTATATCCAGTTTCTGACTAGCTACAACCCTGCCCAAGGTGGGGGTTTAAAGTACTTTAAAAGAGTAGTGAGTTGACTTGATAGGGGAAAACTGAAGTTCAAATAAGCTAACTGTTGTGACAAAGGACACATTAAAATTAGCATCTAAAGCTCAGGCACACTGTTTCCAGACCGCTTTCTTAATTCTGCTGCTCAGCTGTTTCCAATATTTACACACTCCTGTGTTTGTTTCTAAGAACAACCCCCAGTCTCACTACAAGTACACTCAAATAGTGCCCTGCCCATTATAATCTGTGACTTGTGATGATAAACTTTTAAATTTTTCTTCCTGTGATTTCTTCTATGACTTATTCTATATTTTCCCATCAAACCTGCTTTTAAATCAATCATCTCAGACAAAAAAGCACAAAACTGTTGTTAGTCCAGGTGAGTTTGATTTTTGTAAAAACAACTCCCAACACCCATTCAGAACTTGCTTAGTTGTAAAAAAGGAAAGGAAAAAAAATCCAGCACCCCAAATGTGAGCATTGCAAGTCTGAGCTGACTGGTAACACAGAAAAGTTTTATTGCACAAAAGATGAGAGACATATGAAAAAGTGTAGAAATCATTCCTTCCACTTACAGGAGCCAGTGCAAAGATCTCTCCTGCACATGAACGAATCATGAGTCTGATTGTAAGAAAGGTGGCAAAGAATATCTGTTCAGTCAACTTTATGCTCATGGGACAGAACAACAAGTGCTTAGTGTGTCAAATGGGGCACAAAATAGCCTGCTGTGGGCCCAGTTAGCATTTACATCACCACAGGAGCTGCCTCCGGGTCCCCTGAATCTGAGAAAGGTGCTTATGATATGCAGCTGACCAGCCACAAAAGAGCGATTATATTACCCCCTTACAGCTGTTTCCACGGCAGCAACAAAAGGCAGCTGTTGGGTTCAGTTAGGGCCTGCTTCACTTCACTTGTGCTCCAGTGCAATGCTTCCAGCAAAAAAACAAGGAAATGAGGGGGAGCTGGTACAATGAAAGCACAGTGGAAGCCAGACAGCTCAAATCCCAGAAATGCTGAACCTGTAATCTGTCAGTTTTATAGCACCTTCAGGATCCATAATCAAGTCCGTTCGTCCTAAATAACGCGTGTCGGCTTTTTTGGTTTTGTTCTTCACCCCCATCCATCCCCGTACGTTTTGAAAGCGAGCACTGAATGAAAATGCTGGGGGTGTTCCTCACCACAGTGCTCACCCCACAGCTACTCAACTGTGCGGGACTGGGCAGGCAGGAGCCACTCGGAATAAAGCTGAAAGTGAACTGCCACAAAAGATTTGGGAACACTGCTTCTCCTAAGAAACTGCTTGAATGTGTGAACAGCATCCCTTTTCTCCTTGCTGCTTGTATCACTTCCGCATGGCTTTGAGGGCATTCCTGCAAAGCTGACATGAAAGGGTAGTGCACCTACACCAACGTGTTTACAGCTACGGGCAGATGTTATGGGGGCTATTAATGGAGAGTTTATTTTGAATCAGTGCCTTGTGGGCAGAACTATTATCAAACCATCCCAAAGCCAGGGGCAACATTTCTGTGTGAAATGTCCAAGCCAGGAACATCAGCCTAAGAACATGTGGGCAGAACAACTCTGGGCTGTGTGGTTCATCAGCCTGGCCTCACACTTGCCAGCCCTCAGGGACACACCAGAGCTGGCTTGAACTGGGAGTCTGACTATTGTTGGGGTTCCTCCGTCTGCCATGAGGCCCTGGGGGGAGGGGGAGGCATGCCTTGGGTCACGCTGGTTTCTCTCACATGCGGTCCTTGTGATACTAATGTACCCAAGTCCTGTTCCCTGAATGGTCCCAGGTGTTTCCCCCACCCCCTGTGGTTCTGGTTTAACTGGGTAGTTTCCCCACGAGCGGAGGAGGAGGCATGTGATCTTTCGCCTGGAGCCTGGATCAGTCTGTGCCTGGGCCCGGCCATGTGGCTGTGAGTAATAAAACATCTATCAAAAATATCGTCCTCTGAGTCTTTCTATGGGCCAAGCTGTCTGCCAGGGAAGGTTGCAGGAGACCCCGCTGCAACAGACTATAGTCCCACAGTTCCAGCCCTTGCAGTGGCACTCAGTAGCAAAAGTCCAGTACTCACTGACTGGGATAAGCGAGAATGAAGTAACAAAACATTGCCTGGTGCCTATCAATGGAATGGATAAAAAAGCTATGTTGCAGACCGTATTCCCTGGCAGCTCTGTACCACCCCAGAAGACACGGTACTGTGTGGCCAAAGCATGTGAGCTCTCCAGCCCACAGACCCTTCTGCCCCTGCACAGAGCTTTGGTATCTCTGCAGAGACTTGCTATACGTGACTCTCTTCTGAAGAGTGGTGTAGGAGAAGGTTCTCTGGCCCCTTGTCCATGCTGGACAGGGCCTGGGACCAGAGATGACACTTCTCTGGTCCAGCACTGAGAATCGTGGACCACGGTAAGCCAACAGGTACTGATCAACAGGAGGCATTTGCTGCCATTCTCAGAGAACAAATATACAATTTATCTCTGTGTGAGTCCATACAGTCCATCAAGCTGCCACTACACTCAGACAAGCATAGCAGTCCCACTTACAATATACTAAAATTTACAAAAAAAGCGAGAAGAAACAAATTGCCCTCCTTACAAAAGCCAGTTAGAACAGAGCCAGACTCTTGTGTTTATTTCTTCCTGAAGGATTTAGAGCACGGGTGAGATTTAGAGGTGGGTAAGACAGTCCTTTCAGAACAAAACAAGTTTTCTTGACAGAATAAGCAGCACGAAGGTAAATCCTGGCTGGAGGGCACATACCTTCCTTAAGCTTGAATTACATTTATCTTTCCAAGGAAGTGTAAAATGCTTGTTTGGTTTCTTTCTAGGAGAAAAGCTAGTTTGGGAGAGGTGGGGAATGCAGGGTCTTGCTCTGGCCTTTTCTTTCAACACCCTTCCCTTTTGGAGACAATGATTGAGTCTGAGTAATGTGCTCTGGCAGAGAGGGGAAATGCAGGAGGGAGTTAATGAACAGGAAATGGTGGAACGAGAGACAGAATTAATGAGCAGTGGAGCTGCTCTGGTTTGACTGCCTATTGACACCGTTCGTCCACTCAAAAAGGACATTGTGTGCACCTGCTTTCTGGCTTTTAACAGCACTACTCTTTGACCCATTTGCAGAAATTTCCACTGTACCCAGCTAATTCCTTTTCCTTCTGGAGGCTTCAGGTACCCCCGAAACAGCCACAACAGCCCACTGCAAAAATACCAGGCTCATTCCCCTCAATGAGACTCTGCATACTTACTGCCCATCTGTGTACTCTGGGAGAGACAAATCCATATGCTGTAGCAGCAACTAGGCAATAAATTTTCCTGTGACTGTAGCTGAGTCACAGGAGATTTAATTTACTCTGGTCCTTATCATACAGCACCAGAGCAAGGCCAGACCCACAATGACCCTTTGGTACAGGGTTCTCTCTTAACTGGTTCAGTGAATGGAGCGCTACTTTTTATGACAGTTTTTCCTTGGATTCAGATGGATAATGATGTACCTTGAAAAGATTGTAATCTGTGTGTACAGAGGAAGAATGGTCTTTATCATTCTCTTGGGAATGCTTTGGGAACCATGCCTTGTGGGCTAAATTGGCTATGGTATAAGAAACTTCAAATCCTAAATAGAGGAAGCACCTTATGAGATTAAAAAGATTGAAAATCCTGCAAACCTTATCTCACTCAAACACATCAGCTGCATTTAAATGTGCCCTTCTTGATGCAGTAGCTTGTGAAAAAATATTCAAAGTAGGGCTCAAGAGAGATAAACATAGCATGGTTCATATCAAATTTGAAAATATAACTTTCCTTTCACAAGACTTGCTTTCATCTGTAAGGGAAATTTCTGTTGCACCAGTTTTAAAGCTCTTGACTTTTTAATCATGCAGATGAACTTTTGGCCACCTGAAAGACAAGCTGAACAAATGAGGCTACACTGTGGTCCAGAGTTTCTGTCCTTGGCAGCTCTTCTGAGGGCGAACGGTATTTGTCAGGTGGATGCAGCTGGAGAGTCTATTAGTCCTTTCACAGTGGGAGAGACTGAATCTAATCTTGATCGTTACTAGATACCAGAGAATCTAACAAGAGGAAAATATTTAGAAAGGCACAATCATGGGAAAAACTTCACTTTGAACATGCATCTTACTAGACAACAGAGAATTCAGTCATGAAACACAGATCTGTAGGAAACCAGGCATCATGGATTCAAGAGGTGGTACAGCTTGTTTTAAAGGACAGCTAAAACTACCATTGTTATGAAGACACTGGTGAACAACAAGGCCAGAAACTGCTGACTAAAGGAACTAAAAATCAATTCTTATAGCCTAAAATTTTGTGATTTACAATCTTTTGATTTGGGGAGGGGGAACACAACATGTGGAAGAAAATGTACTGAGTCCATGATTTCTGAATTTTGGTATTATCACCAGCACTAGCACTTAATAAATGAAGCACTTCTTTTTTTAATGCAAAAAAATTCTAAGAATGTGTATTTTGCAAAAAGAGTTGACCAGCGAAATGGTTACACCAACTCTGCCTGGACTCATACATAACAAATTTTAAGCAATACTGGCAATGTGTTAGGCATATGCTCCATATGCTCTTCTAGTCTAAATATTGGTAGTACACATCCTTGTGCTGGCTCAGTGCATGACCAACCTGTCCCACATAAGCTACACCTACGGAGAAATGATCTAGCAGAAGATCAGGTCACCTCTACAAAACCTTGTCAGTGGATCAAATCCACACCTCTATCAGCCTTCATTAACAAATGCCTATCTTTAATTTGGTGTGCGTATTTAACCCCTACCCACTCAAATGACAGAACATTTGAAGGGACTAATGGGATGACATGGAGCATTCTTTTGTCAGGAAGGTTGAGCCACGTAGGTTGGGACAGCCCACGTGTTCTCTTTATCTGACCTGCATCTGCAAACTCTGCAGACTCCTCTTTGCCACCGTGTCATTTGGCCTCGTGGCAAATGTGCTCTGCGTATCTGCAGGCTCAGGGGTGGACACTGTGGCATTCCAGCACCACGCCTCTTCAATTCAGGGATCTGATGACCTCATGTGGGATTAATATGAAAGGAATGGCTCTTACAAAGGATGGAGACAGAAGTTCATGAAGTCTCAGCACATAAAAGAGAAAAGGTAAAATAATTCCTAAATTAGTCACAGAGGTGTATTCCAATATAAGGAGTAACAAGAGTACTGTTGGCTCATTTTCTTTTCTTATATCCATCTCTAATATGAAGAATCCATAGAGAGACCAAGACACAGTGCTGGGTCACCTCTGCATGGCATCTTCCAAAGCTGCACTGAGTCTGATATCTAACCACACTGGCATCCCATGTGAGAACTTACTCTAGATCCCTACAAGCTTCTTTTGAAGGAGTGGTAATGACTTACCCAACCAGGTTTTGCTTTTACCTCCTGCACATTATGTTCTAAATACTGAAATGGATCTTATCTCCTATATGGTTTATATTCATTCCAGGTTTTCAGACAGTTACTGAGTTTTTAAGGGGAAAACCCCATGCTTCCTCACTGTGAAACCATAGAAAATTCTGTCAGGTAAGCTTCATTTTCAATCCATTTTTCAATTAAAATTTAAAGAAAACATTTAGGAGTACTGACATGGAGCAACTGTGTGTGCAGATTTGCAGCCTGGAAACTGATGAACTTTTAATAGTTAAGAGTCTATAGCGATTGATCCCTGCCTCTCCAGCAAATGTGACTGGGATTTAGTAGAGGATACATTCTACTCAGCGCCAAGGCATTTCATTCAGGCATTTCATTCAACAAAAGCTCAAGGAGCATATTCCATGAGCCTCTCTGATAATCCTGTCTGCTTATTTTGCCTATAAAACTGAGGCGTTTTAATGATATTTTCAAGGAAATTTGTTACATTGATTTAAGAAAGCACTAGCCATTCTTAAGCAGCCCCAATTGTAAAGTGGAACAGTCCAGCAGGCCTGCTTGTGCATTGTCATAAAATGCAAAGAGAGTGCTCAGAGATGGTAGGAAATATAGACGCATCACCCAAGAACTGAAATTAAACAAGAAAAAAAAAGGATGAAAAATGATTTTCAGAAAGAAAAGCAACTTGGTTCATATAAATTTCCTTTACATTTCAAATCCTGAACAGGTACTTTTCTTCAGGTGAAAATAAGCCTCTCTTAAGATATTTTTACTTTTGCTAGGCACCAGAATTTCCTATGATGAGTAACTTTATGTAAGCCAATATCTCAGTTTTTGCTAATTTATGCATACGTTTCTGCCGCAAAAGGCCAGTACAATACTGGCACTTCAGGAAGTGACTGTCCTACTCTCATTTTCTGGATCTATCTGCAAGTGGAACACATTTCTGTTTCTCAGTACCAAGGAGTAACCACAGGAAAAAGAACTACTGCTTACATGTGATGGAAATGTGAACTATCCATGTCCTTCTAAATCTCTGAAGGTCATGCATCCCAAATTAGCAACTAAACCTCAAATCATTCTTGAAGCCTAGTTTACCAGCAACTGAAAAACAAAGAGAGAATCCAAACCTTACTGCTTCTTTATTTAACCTAATCAGATCCTTCAAGTCTTTTCCTTGTCACTAACCTAGCTATGTGTTCACTCAAAACAACTTTTCATCTTCCTTATATCCTGGCTATATCCACCACAAAAGAACTGTCAGGAAAAGTTAAAAGACTAATTGTGTCACAGAGAAGAAAGAATGAAATAATGGCAAAAGCTGCAGGCTATTCTGCTTTATCCAGAAGAATGAGAGGCAAAGATGATGTAGATAAGGGAAATTAATAAAATGCCCTTGGGTTTCTCTTCAACACAATCTATCAAATGGTTCCTTTCCTCCACACTGTAGCTCCAGATAAATGCTCACACTGAAAAAGGGTTACAGCTGCATTTACTCAGCACTGCAGCCAAGTCAGGAAGCTCCACACTGATGTGGCTGGCACTGGCTTCTTGCACATCAGCTGAACTGTGCCAGAAGTTCTTACTGCAGGTACAGAACTAAGCTAATCCAGCTCTGGGTATTTCTCTGCATGGGCCACTGCAGGCACACCAGCCTCTGTGTCATGGGCTGTCTGAGCACCAGAGACTTCACACACTGGAAATGGAGAGCTAACTTCCAGGTCTGCCCTTAAACTAATAAGGAGATTAAAAAAATTAACGTGGTCTTTCTCTGTAATAAGAAATCTATGCTAGGTATCATTTTACCAGTAACATTCCATGAATGCAGGGGTTTGGAGGAGGAGACGAGGAATGTGATGAGTGCTGAAGTGGCCATCTCTGCTTGCAGAGCCATCTCTCAGCCTCATGGACCATAATGTAGAGTCACCCTCCTCTGAGAGAACCCCTGCCGGAACACGGCAGCACAAGCATGACTAACCTCCATCAGAAACCAGGCTGCCTGCAGGCTTTAGCTTCTCTTGCTGGTTCAAAGGATAAGACACACTGGCCTGGGAGACTTCTGGCAAACACTCCTATGCCCAGAAACTACAAAGGAGATACAGACTGAGGTATGAACTACTGACTAGCAGACAACAAACCTCTCCATTTTGTGATTCTCAGGTCCTAGACTATCACTGATTGACAAATCTCAAAGCAGAGAGATCAGCTTACAGAGGAGACCAGCACTAATATTTCATTCGAAAACTCACAAAACCTAAGTACAAAAGCAAAATAACTTATCTGAAGTTATCCAGAAAACAAGTGCTAGAGACAGTAATGGAACCACAGTCCTGAGTCCCTGTTCCATTTTAGTTGTTTAGTCTATTTGACATTTTTTTACTTTCTCACCTTCTATAAAACTATGCAATTTTGTCAATCAATCAGCTCCAGTTTATCATCAGTTCTCTATAGATCAGTTCAGTCTGATGCTTATGTGTTGTTTTATTTCAAACAAGCAGAAGAACATTTTCATCAAGAGACTTTGATTTCTCAAAGATTTTGGAAAAGTTCCTGGTGGGCACTTTGCAAACTTATGAATTGGTGAAGTTTCAAACATTGCATGACTTAGGTTTGCTTTCCATAGCTTTGCCATGTGTTGAAACAAACTAGTCAAGCTACAGGGAAAAATCCACATATTTAGTCATCTGCCAGACAAGAGGGTCATAAAAACACAGGCTGAATGACTGCACATTTTCCTTCAATGGCTAACTACGAACACTGCAGCCACAATAACTGACTTATTCTCAGTCAAAGGAGGCACATCCTCTCCAGCCTGTCTGGGGTATTTAAACATGAGAGAAACTGCTCATCATAAAGTCCTGGTAAGCACCCAGGAATGCTTACCCCGCGTGATGAGGGTTGATGCAGATATCCTTGAGCTAACTGCAAACAGGTCACGGGCAGTGCAGAGCCCTCTGGACTCACCAGCCCTGTCCAGAAGCCACACACTTGGGTTTGCATTGTGCTGCAACTCAGCTAATGATCCCTGTCTCTCAGGATGAGGATCCTCAATTGAGTAAAGTCAGAAATCTGTGTGCTAATATTCAGACATGCTATTAATTGCTTGGCAGTCTATTTTAGGTCTTGTTTTGCAAATCATTGAATACCTACAACTTTTGTTAATACTACTGCAAACTGACCAGTCTGATCCTCTTCTGGGAACACGCAGAATAGCAGAACCTTTGCATTTGTTTTCTGAAGTCTAAGAAAATTTTTAACTTTTTCTTTACAAATCTTTTTAACACAATTAAATAATTCCAGTTTCCAGTCTGTCATTTTCTAGAATGGAAGTCATAAGTCACAGTGTAAAAGGGTTCCTTCAATGAGCCACAAGATACTGAATGTATAGTTCTGTATTCTTGCTATGACATGAACTTTTTCTCATAGAGGGTGGACCGGTTAAGATTTTTCTCATCCTCCATAAGTTTATTGAGATTTTGAAAAATATTGCTATCTCAAGTTGGGGCAAACTGACAGATATTACCTTTCTCCCTTTAAAAACACGTATCAGATCAAATTAAAACTCTAATATTCCCTTTTTCTGGCATTTAATGTAAAACTAAGATAACATACTGAAACTAAGAATAATTTTCAATGGACAAATGAAATTTCTAACCTTCAAAACATCCCAGGGAGAGGCCTACAGAAAGAGAAATGCCCTTGTTACTCAAAAATACCCAAAATTAATTTGGGTGATTTACTGAAAACTATATTGCTCTACAAGCAGTTTTTCTTTTGATGTATGAATATGTTACTAACAAAAAAAGGTTATCTTGGGAATTTCTACACCTGCTCTAGCTGAATTTTCTCTACCTTACCAAAGTCTGAATAAAATGTAGTGAGAAATAGGGAATGACGACTGAGCAATACTTCATAGTGACAGCTCAGCCTTGCCATTCCAGTGAGGCTGGAACAAGAGATATGACAACATTCATCACTCCCTGGGAGTTTTTTGCCACTACCAATACACACACGATCACTGCCCATCCTGCTCCTTCCCTGCAGGCCCACGTGTGCGAGGACAGCATGGGGCAGCATGGATTTTATCCTTTTCCCCTCTGCTGCACGCATGGTGCAGACACTACAGAGATTTTCCTGTGAAGCCTCCCATCCCTGAGCAAATTTAATCTGCAATGTTGCAAAAGATTAAATGGCCCTAAGCATGGCTAAAAACCATAAATATGACTTTTGTAAACACAGAACAAACAGAACACTCGCCTTATCCTCAAACCAAACTCTAATTTGGAAGCAGTGCTAGAGAAATGACAAGATTTAGAGAAGGGAAAAGGGGTAGAGACTGTGAGAGACATCTCTTCTTTCAACTCATAAGGCAACACCATTCAGATCCTCAAAAGAGTTTGGAAAAAAATTCTCTAGTAAGAGACAGAAAGTCAAGAATAAGGTAAATATAAAGCAGAACCTTTTTTAAAAGAAAAAATCGTTGCTGTACAAGCTCAGGTAGGAAGAATGTTTTTTTTTTCTCCTTCAGTTTTGGTTTGCCTTTAATCTTCCAATTCCTCCTGACCCTTAATAGATAATTAACCAGC
Organism: Dryoscopus gambensis; assembly: GCA_013389985.1. NCBI lineage: Eukaryota > Metazoa > Chordata > Aves > Passeriformes > Malaconotidae > Dryoscopus > Dryoscopus gambensis. Next base: position 19,763 of record WEIT01024584.1, read on the forward strand.
TGTTGAGGCAGGCTCTATGTGATATAGTTATATCTCAAACTTAATAGGAAAATCAAAGTTTATTTAAGTACAGGAGGCACTGAGAGAGATCACAGTACAGCAGCAAGAAGGCATTTCAGCAACATACCCTTTTCACACAGTGGGTCTTATAAATTATTTCAGCTGCACATTTATTTTAATATCACTCTTTTCCAGAAGATTTACAATAGTGCTTGAAAATTTCTCATGCAAACATATTTTATTTAAAATAAGATATTGCTAGTAATTAAAATTTATGGTGTAACATAACATTAAATGCTTTGGTTTTCTATGATGCCTTTCATCTGAGAATTTCAAAGCAGTTCAGAGCAGGATTGTACATCAAACGGAATTCAAGTTTATTACATACTAGGAAATCTCTTCAGATGGAAACTGAGGCAAAGAGACAGTCATCTAATTTCAAAAACAACTGGATGTACCTTGATGCCTCACTCTGGGGTGTTTTACCTGATTTTTAAGAGGGTGATTTTTCAGTGTTTAGCATAAACAGGCCCTTTCAAGACAACTGCAAAACTGGTCTTCTAAATTCATTCCTCCCCCAATTGCAGACCCACACAAGTGGCCCTTCTCAGCCCAAAACCAAGCTCAGTGTTTCTGACTAAACAGGTATTGGGCCATATGTAGGTTGCCTGCCACAACAGTTGAAAAGTTAGAGAGATTCATGAGTAATTCAGACCACATATTCCCAAGAGCTCCTTTCAGTCAGTGGAGAGGAGTAATGGCTGTTTGCAGACCTCCTGCTTAGATGCTGTGTGACTACATTTCTCCACTGTTTCTATAAAGAGCCATGGAGTATGCCTAAGTCCATCCCACGAGCTGGTCAGCAGCTGAATACAACCCATGAGGTCATGAGGCAATTTGTCACTTTCTTTAAAAACACTTTAATTGAAATAAGTCAATCTCTCTGTAGAAGGAGTAAGGGAGCTTTGATTCCTGTAGATCTGCTTCTGATGGCCGTACATTACCACACTGCATTAGCTCCCAGTTCCTCCTACACATTTCTGCTAGCACTTCCCAGACTCTGGAGTATCTCCAGTTTCTCCCCTCTGTCTCCCCTGAGCTTGCACAGCTCTGCCTCACATCCCCAAGCTACTGAGCAAGAGGATGTGGCTTGTTTGCAGCCTGTGCCTGTGATGGAGATGTCGGCTCACTTGTGCTGCCTGGCCAGCTGAGAGGACAGACACAATAGATCTATGCTGAGCTCTCCAGACCGCCTCACTGAGCCACTCTTCTGCAGATCTGTCCTTTACCTAGACACAAGTTTTACAAAGCTTTTAGGAAATTAGTATCTTCAAGATGTTTACCTTCCTGTCAGACAGGTCTCAAACTGGTTGGGAATCTGTCTGACGGATAGGCAGGGCAATTGCACAAGACACAACTTCTAACGAAATTGGGGTAAGAAAACCAACTAAGCTCTCTAAGGAGAAAAGACAGCTGAGGTTGCAACATTCTCGGGTTTATTTTAACAAAAAAAGGGAAAAACAACACCCTGCATTCTCTGGCACGCTAGAGATGGGTAGTGCTGGTTATGTGGTTTCTCGTTTACATGAAATAAATAAAAGGGCCACTCAGAGGTTGGCTGGGGCTATGTCCCCACAGCACCATGCAGGCAAAGCTGCCTCTGCCCGTGTGCCACACTTGCCAGAGCATGTAAAAGCAACCCTGGCAGTGCCGTGCCTGAAGCAATCAGCCCTGATGGGAGCCAGCCTGTATTTGCTCAGCTCAACATTGCAGTGACCATGTTAGCTGACTTGGAGCACAGGGAAAGCAAGTTCTTGTCTGCATGGAGAGTGGGTGCATCAGGCTTCCATCTGCCTGCAGAATGAGATGCACAAATACATGCAAGTATTCTGTCTGACTCTGCTCAGTGGCACAGACTGGAATATGAGGAGGCGTACTGGAGCTCAGAAAGAAAAGTTAACTATGGGAAATGAATGAAGAAAGTCCTGCCCCAAAGCAGTTCTAAAGCATTAAGTTAAGCAGAGTTCATTAGGACAATGTGGCCAGGAATAAATCTACAGCTTCTGGGCATTGGGTCTGACTATATCATCACGTCTGTGGTCTTCAGCAGGATTTTGTGCAAAAACGTTTTACTCACAGGTCTTCAACTTTCTAACAAGGTTCTGCTACATAAATGCAATAATCTTCATATAAAGAAAAACAAACATAACACAACAGGGCTTCTCTGAGATGGATACAGAATGCTACGTATGATTAGCAAGGTGTAAATACCTCTAAGATAACTGTAGCACTGTAGTACTGCTCCTTGGCTGCATAAATGTCACAGCAAGGTCCACAAATGCCTAACTATTACAAAAACCCATGCTGTCACTAATTCTCAGTGAAAACACAGAAAAAAGATGTTTCAACTTAAGATCCCTCAGATCTCCAAGTGAATGTCTGTGAATGATTTTTTTCTGTCTAGGCCATTTGGCCTTTTATGCAGAGACTGGGCTTGTTTTCACATTGCTTTCTTTGCTTCCACATTTTGCCCACCTATGTGGAAAAGGGTGAGCTACCTCAAGTGGGGATGTGTTTCAGAAGATGTTTTCAAATATCTAGGCAAAAACCTAATCACGTTTACCTAGATCAGATAGAATGGCTCATTACTGGCACGGATTAAAAGCAGCTTTTCTGGCTGTGAGCTTCCTGTATATCCTGTAACATGCACATAAAAATATGTATCATCAAACGTCTTTGGTCTAGAGAGTTGTAACTGTCCTTTCAGATACAGGGGGATTTAAAATATTTTAACTTTAAAAATGTGTGATATCTTATATTCTGTGTGTTCAGCATGCACATATGTTAACTGAAGGAAAAAGTCTTATTCAATGGAAGCTTGCAGGAAAGGTGTTAAATCTCAGTTTCTCCATAAATGAGAAATATTTTCCAGTCATTATGTCTCTTTCTCAACTTGGCATACATACAACTAGTCTGTGCTTTGATGTGCTCATTTTGGACTCAGAATGCTGTTTGTACAAAGAGCAAAGCATGAAATAAGCCACTAAAAGGGGCAGAACAGTAACTTTTAGGCTGGGTGAAAAGAGCAGTGTATTTCTCAATTCTGCCAATATGAATGAAACTTCACATCTTTGCATTTTGTTGTATTTATCTTAAATTCTCCACCGTTTGCTTAAGAAAGAGAAAATGTAAAATCATTTTGAGTGCAATTTTTTGCTAGCCCTGTGTCTTAATACAGCTGTGTCTGGAAAGGTCTTGCAGAAGTACTATAGAGAAAAACATGCCAAGGGTAGATTTCACATAAATAACAAGCCCCACAGCACCAAAAAGCATACAGTTGAAGAAATCTGCAAATCTAACCCAACTGTGGTTGTGTGGTTTCCATGACTGACATCAGACTTCAAGCTTTGAAAAGACTATGAATATTAATTATCTGTGACCCTGGAACTCTCAAACTGATTCATCTGTCTATGTTAGCTGGTGCTTCATAACAGATTGGAGAACAGGAAAGTAATATTTATTTCTGGCATGTTACAGGGAGGAGGCTCTGTTGGAATCTTATCAACAAGTACATCTGAGAAACAGAAGTTCCAGCACTGACTTTGAGGAGAATGAAGAAAGCCTGGGAATATCAGAAAAGCCCATTCCTCAGGAACAAATAATGACAAGGCAGTTAGTACACTGTCCTCACAGAAGTTAGCTTGTAAAGCCTTAATGGGAGAATCAAACTGAGTTTCAAGAAGGTTGGTCCAAATTCTATCTTCACTGGCTGCACAGACTTCTGAACACAGGAGTTGAGATCAGCCACACAAACAGCATAAAAACATTTAGAATGTCTAGATATCTACAAGCCAATCATGAAACCTATCAGGCTAATTATAAACTGCTGGTCTCAGGCAATTATTTCCATAACAGGTTCAAGAAGTATTTCTATGCACTGGCTGGATTGTTTATCTTTCCCTTGGGTCCTGCAATCTTGCCCTATTTACAATACTGCATGCGCAAACCTCTTCATTCATAGCATTTATTTCCTTCTGCAGGCTAAGAGACTCAATTTATCTTTCTTTAAAATAGGAAAACAAAAATGTCCATTCTGCAGGCAGGAAGCTGGATTGATACGTGTAGTTGGAGAAATATCCTAAGTGTCTAACTGCTGCTGATTTCTGAGTTAAATGCTAACTGCTACAGAAATCATATTAGGTGTCTTTCTGCGGTTCTATATGCCCAGGATACCTTCAAAAACCTGCCTCTTTCATGTTGAAATCTCTCAAGGCACAGAAGGACAAAATGAAGGGATCAAACAGTATATATGTTTTGCAGTAGAATTTATCACTTAAGAAAATTGCAACTCTTCGCAGAAACACTTTGTAACACATAAGAGCAAGGGCCTATTTCACCATCTCTGGACATAGAGGTCTGTGTTCAGCTTTGTTACCATGTGGGCAGAATGATCATGGGTTTGCACCTGTCTAGTTGGTCCACTGCCTGGGAGTCAAAATACATCTCCACAAATAACAGCCTCCTAAATCAGAAGTTTATCCATGCTGTCTGTTAAGATAGGACATAGGACAGACTGTATTTCTTCTTGAAAACTAGGAAGGCACCACATAATTTCTAATGAACAGGATTGCAGTGGGAGGTGAACAAGCTGTAAGAACTAAGCTGCTCTCTTCCCGCTCATGTCAGTAGAGAAACACTCTAAAGCAAGGATCATTGTTAGCTCCACTGCTGGAAGTGATAATACAAAAAAAATTCCAACAATTCAGAAACCATGCTACTCCTAAGCAACATCCCTTTTTTCCCTGGCAACTTTAACAGAGGTGACGGTACAGCTGTTCTTGATCTCCTGCCTGCTGTAAGCCAAGCAAAGGAGGATCTGTTTACAAGAATAGAGAAACGTGTACTATTTGCAGTTTAAAAGGGGCCTGAACTGCCTCCCATTTAAAAAAAAAGGATCTCTGAGAGGAGCCAGTGAGATTGACAAAGAAAACCATCATAGGAACAAACCCCTGTGGCAGCACTTTTTTGACACAATGAAATCCCACAAGGGACCAAGCGATGCCCAGGGCTTGCAGCCCATGCTTTGCTGAACCACATCTGAAACTACCAAAGTGAAAACAACTCCCAAAGACAGACAGATCTGGAGGCAGAAAGAGAAAATGAGGACATCACAATATGTTTTCAGAATTTTTGATAAAGAAACAATATCAGCAATTTGTCTGTTTTCACACATACTTAGTAAGCTAAAATATCTGTTCACTCTGCTGGCCTTGCCCCAGACAAACAGGGACACTCTGTCAGGGAAGAAAAGAGAAACTTTTCCCTGGGCCTTTTTTAAGGCCTGTGGTAGGAACAGAGCAGCAGAGTGGCTCTCAGAGAACACTACAGAGCTTCCAAGCACAATGCTGTGCGATGTACAGAAAGGCCACACTTGCTCTGCTTAAAAAGGGACAAAGGAGATGAGAACCAGATTAAGCAGACTTCTTATCCCTGTCCTTTTCGCAGTCACACAAAAGTACAGAAACATCAAGTCCATGTAATGCCAGCAGGACATTTTAACAGCAGTACTTCATCACAACTGCTTTTTCAGAGACTGGTCTTGTATTTATGTTTACTGCCCCTCTTCCTTTTCACAACCTACTTCCCCATCTCCTCCCAGAACTAGCAATATTTGTATGTACTCTAGTCTAAACTGACAGCTTTTGTTTTGCTTTTCCATTTTTTTAAATTGGTCTGAAACAATTGTTCAGTTCTGCATAAAATATTCTTACCATTCCAGGTGATTTTCAACAAAGGCAGACATGGGGCTGATCTGTACAGTGTAAGTGTCGTTGGCTGAATACTCAAACAGCCCATAATAGGGATTGAAGAGCTCCTGAGACAGAAGGAAAAAGAATTCTCGGGAGGGGCCGCTGTAGTCCAGCCTGGAAAGAAAAAGGTAGAAAAGATAAAATGAGGCTCTTTACCATCTGAGTGGATTTCCCGGGTTTGCCTACATTGGCTGCTGTCTTAAGACAGCGGCCTGTGCAGTCAAGTGTTTCTAACATGATTTATCTCTCCTCTCAAAACTTGATTCTGAGACCTGAACAAGTTGCAATGCCGAAACTTCACCAATATCCAGGCTGACGTGGGAGGAACCGTAACTGGGACACATCCCTTAAGTAGTTTATTTTCCTTTGTTCCAAAATTTAGCAAACTGGAGGTACAAGGCTCAGCCTTGCCTCACCTGGCTGGCTTAGCAGAGGGGTAGCTTTTTAGTGAGTGGGTTTGAACTGCCAGTGAACACTTGGGTTCACGGACCAGACACCCTGACCTAAAGCAGAAATTGCTCTGACTCTCCTACACTGAGATGTACCCAAATCTAGCCCCAAGGGTGCTTTCTTAGCTATAGGTATAACCAAAAGGTTTATACTGAACCAGACCAAGTCCCAGCAGAACTGTGTCTCTTAAAACAGAACGATGATTCCTTGCTTGTTCCATCCAAGTCCTTCTACTTTTCTGGTATTTTCATGTGGTACACCTTAAGCTGTGCTTTGCTGTTGTATGAATTTGCTCTGTAGAGAGCCTCTTTTTTTCGCTTTAATTTTTTAAACTCAACTTGGAAAAAAAAAAGAGGAAAATGAGACCAAAAATTTTTCCTGAATGCATTAAATGAAAGCTGTGGTGGATTTATTAAAAACAGATCATACTCTAATAATACTAGATAGGTTTTTCAATCTAAAGTAAACCTACATGTAGCAATATGAGGAAATGATCTGTAGCCATACCATGTGTGCCAAAAGATTTTCTGAGGTGGACACTATTCCTTCTACTTAACAAATGTAAAGTAAGTGGAAAGCTCTGCACTTGGATCAGAACACTCTGTACTAATAAGTTATAGAAGCGTAAGTGAAAGGGGTTGAATGATTGATTTGTGCAACTAGAAAGATGACAAAAGGCAGATGGGCCCATACTCCAGTGTTTTATGTCTGGAGGTTCAGTACTTCTCTCTTTGAGGGGCTTTAGCTCTAGAGTCATGTGATGATGCTAAAGACACACCTGCAAAAGAGGATGGTAACAAGCCCACTTGTGCCAGCCATGGAACAGGTCTGGTTTTATGGACATCAAAGTACTGGGTTAAGGCTGATAATGGCTGGAGTAAAGAACTACAAACAACACGTGTCTATATCCAAAAACCTCCAACAGGAGACTTAGCTATTGCATTTCCGGGCAACACACTAACTCATCATAAAGCCTTAACAGTTCATTTTCAATGTCCTTTTACTTTGAAATGTGGGAAGCTGTGCCCATACAGCATCACATGGCCATACAGCATCAACTCTTCACTAGGGAACTGGCATCTTGGAGTCCCTCCAGAAGAATGTATATTAGCATTAGGCAGCAGAAATCCTGAAGGAATGTATCTTCCGATGTAAATGAATCAGGGAATAATGAATGAATTTGCATATCAAATTGGTTTGTAATTTCTCTTGAGGACAGCATGCCACACAGAAAACAATATGACTTTGGCCAGTATTAGCATTCCAGAATGCTATTCCAAAAACACAAACCGAAGTGTGCTACATGTTTATGCTTTACTTGCAGGCCAGAGGCAAAACCAGCTGTGTAAGATGACCTCTGTTACACAATATTGAATCCATAGAAATAAGAAGTAAGAGTGAAAAACCCTCTGATACTGAGGTCACTGAGTGACTCTTTGAGCCTGGCAACTTCTGTTTTCCACTGGACGTAACCTGTCCTGACACAAGCTCAGCTTGGCAGAAGCCCTTCACTTGCCATGATACCACACAGCTGAGAGTGTCAGCAGTTGCTGGACATGCTGAGAGTTGCCTCAGATACTGTATGGTACCTTCAGAACTGAAATCCTACCAACATGGTTTTTGAAAAAAAGAAATTTTACATGCAAAGCTACTGAAATACAATTTCATGCCTTTGCAATACGGCACACTGGAAACATGCATATAATGGTCTTTCCATTATAAAAGCACGTGGATCAAGCCTCAATTACAACAAAGCTCTTGAGGTGAGCCAGGGTGCCTTTGAAAGGTTATGTTTACATTTGAAAACAAAAGGTCAGGGGCAGGCTTTCATCATATAAGAATGGCTCATGGATTGTAAGAGTGGTAGAAAGTTTCCTGAGAAAAGGCCTTCTCAAGAGACTTCTATTGCTTTAAGATTCCAACTGGATGAATTAAATTTTAAGGACTAAACAGCATTCATGTTTATCACTTCAGATGGAAACAAGAAACCCGCATATGGGTAACAAATGATCATTAGATGGCATGCAAAGCAAAACTTTTTAAAGCAAAACCAGATTCATTGTGAAAAGTTAGAGTAACAAAGTGGATAAACGTCTGGTCTCTAATTATAGTCCTGAGACTGATTCAGTGCATAAATATTGGCCTGTAGTTGAGTTTTCCCTTCCAGCCTGTCAAAATATCTATGGCAAACAAGATGACATTAGATTTAACCAGTTAAATTGTCACCTTGAGACGTCCAGATGGAAGGTGTTATAGAAAAATGAAGTGTTATTGTTAACAAATTTTGAGTTGATAAAGATGAACCACTTACTCAGAGGTAAAACAAAACCAAAGAAACATTACATAATAAGAGAGGTTCAGCCTTAGTCAACTTGGTGTTTTGCAACACAACAGCTACTTCAGAACCGAGAGCATTCTGTGGTTCCCTACCCTTCCTCGCCGACAAACGTGACGTAGAGTTTGTTCCGCTGGAGCTCCTTGCGTGAATACGCCATTACCTGGTTGAAGGTGCCTTCCAGCAAGTGGTCACGCCGTATAATTAACCTGCAAAGGGTGGCAGAAATAAAGATCTGATGATCGAGTCTTGCGTGAGTTTGTGAGCTTGAAGGTAAACAACAGCTGAGAAGAGAGACACTGGTTCTCAGAGAACTTAATAAAATGGCATCTGGTGGTGCATATGCTACTTGACCATTATGGGTTTTCAGGAGCTGTTCCATCAGGCTTTTCTGTGTTCCTCAAAGGTGAATTTCCTCATAATGTCATGATTAGGTTCAAACTGCTGCTTTACTGCTAAGACTCTCTGCAACAAACCATACATACAAATTTATATGGTAGAGGGGGCTGTGAGCTTCCTGTGTATATGAAGTCACAGCTTTCTGGAATTGGTCCCAAACACTTCCTGGATTTAATCCAGTGAATGTCCATGGAAATACTGCTTCTGTAGCAGGGGAAGCTAAGGGATTATCAGCCTCTGTTTCTACAACACATCACTCACTCCCTTACTAATTTCTAAAACAACTTAATGAATAGTACTTTTACACACCATCTGTGCAAGAAATCCTCTTGTTCATATGTTCATGGACACTGTAAGACAGATCTTCTAAAATATATTTCATATCTGCCTTGGACCCATGTAGCAGGACACCAAAATGGGTAACCACCAGCTAGGACTTCTCAGCTCTGTAAGATTATTTTTCTGATGATGTTTGCCTGGAATAAATTGCTTGGCTTCGTAGGTTTTTTTTCTCCACAACAGATTTCCTTTGGTAGGAAGCCAAACTGCAGCATAAATTCAACCAGATGCCCAGGAAATACCTTAGAAACACACAGCCTTTTGGCAAAGTTGCATAACTAGATTGAGCACAGGTAGATACAGACTCAAAAGCCAACTAATGAAACGTATGGAAAGAAACTCCACAACCAAATGAGAGAGAACCCCACAATACATGAAGACTGGCACTGAAGAAATCTCTCCAATTCAAATCCAGCAGGGCTACCAGCACAAAGAACTATGGAAAGTTAAACCTGCACGGACAAACTTCTGTGGGATCATGTTCTGGTCCTGAGTTACACTGATCTGTAGATCCAAAGAATTTGGAGTCATCCCATCATTACAATGATATAGTTGTTGTTAATATCTGGTCGATGTTTGCCTGGAAGGATAATTCTCCTACTGGCAAATTATAGGTAGGAATGCCTATAACATCCCTGTTAAATAGGTAGGAAATGGGAGTCTAAGAGAATACAAATCTTTAAGAAGTGAAACTTCCACACCAAAGCCTCTTGAAGGTCACTCTTTTCCAGGGTATATGAAGATCTTATCTTGCCCTGACAGTTATGCAACAAATGCAATCTCCAGGATGTTTTATACTCCCTATCATTGTCTTCATGGATAATGAATGACAAAAGACAAAGCTATGCCATGTTAGACTAATTGAGAGACTAATACTCACTTAATTTTCCCTGGACCTTGCCCATACCCTTTGGCTTCAAGTTTTCGATAGAAATTGCGCAACTTGGCTTCAAAGTCCCTCCTGTATGGAGAAGGTGCTCTTGCACTTGCTCGCTGCAGCCCTGGAGGGAAAATGAACAGCATCCTAAGGTGTAAGGGGCTTGACATTCTTCCAAACCATGCAGCTTATGTTTTGAGACAGAACTGGTTAATAAATGTGTTAGGAACTTTTTACAGGTATACAGTGCACTCAGTGTTATTTTATTCTATCTGGCATCAAAAGAGTTGTAGTTTAATGTAATTCAGTGATTGCTGTGAACTTCCAGGGACTGTATCCTCTTCAGGAAAAGTACTGTTAAGCTCACTTTTTGTGTGCCCTTGTGTTGCCTCAGTCTTTAGCTGTGACTGATCTGAATGGAAACGGAAGGATCAGAAAGGTATGAGAAAGACTGACACGCGTATCTGCCTCTCATGGTCAGTGGCATTTAGGTTTTCTTTCCCTTTTGCACTTTTACGAGATCTCTCTCCTCTGCATTGTATAGGAGATCTTACTTGGCAGGATTAAACCTCTGAAACTCAGAGCAATTCTTCTCCCTGGAGCCTGGCACCCCAGCCAAGCTGAGAGTCAGGTTTCCCTGGGTTAATCTGACTGTATATTAAACACTTCCAGCTATCAACACAAAACCCTTTTGTGGCATCAAAAAGGATTTCTGTCAGCAAGAAGTGCTACATTTCCCTATTATGATTCACACATACAGCAGATTTTTTAGCAATTTGGAACCTGTTTTGTTTTGAAGGCTGCATTCTCAAAGTAGCTGATTATTCTTTTTGTATAAACAAGTGCCATGCCATAAAGGGCCAAAGAATGGATTCATGAAACCCCATTTCCCTATCTCATTACAAAAGACAATAAAAACAAGCCCTTTTATGAGAAATCTGGCAGCAAGTGCTCCACAGGAAAGAAAAAAACCCCACCACATTTAGTGGGAGACCAAAGTATCATGGTTGCCATGAGGGAAGGACATTACCATCTCTGCTGGTAAGACAGAAATATTTACATGTAGTGCAAAGAGAATCCCTTGCAACACTTCTTTCTTCTGTTAGCCTTTTGTTTTCCCCCAGGACATAAGAGAAGGGGTGCTCTCATGGGCTCTATAACCAGTACAGAAATCAGCAAGAAGACAGTGTGCTGCTGGAAATGAGTATTTGCCCTTCTTGTGTCTTCAAAAGAACAGTTTCCTAAGTCACATTTGTGCCAAATACTTGGATTTTTGTCCTGTAGGAGAGACTTGCTTATGACCTGTCCTGACACAGACGAAGAGAACGGTATTAACAATGGTGTTAAAACTCATTAATGAAAATAGGACATTTTGACAAAACACTGTCCTCCCATAGAAAATGGTTTAGCATGTAACTTCTTCACATCAAAAACTTTTCCATTTTCCACAGCCACATCCAAGATTTGAATTTCTCTTGTCCATTAATTTTGTTTGAAATCAGATAATTTAAATGACTGTTCAAAAAGGGCAGCCAAAAATGGATTTCATCAGATCACATTTCTGTTGATTCTCTCAAAATGGCCACTGGACACAGCCATGCAGTGAGACTGTGGTGGGGGTTGTGTGCCTTGGCAAAAGGGAGACATTAACTCCTCAAATTTCTATATCATAAACAATAACTACAGAGACATAGCACAGCTGGAAATTACCTTCTCAGACAGCATGTCTTTCTGCAAAATATGTTTCCTGTCAAACCTAAGTTAATGGGCTCAACACGGGAGGTCAGGCTAGATGACGAAGACGATCCCCTCAGGTCTTAAAATAGATGTGTCTTGGGAAGAGAAGTTTTTGGAACATCTAGTGGAGGAGACTGAACTTTACAGGGGTACTGGAAGTACTGCAATACACCTTCAATTTGGAACGTGCTCTTTGCTGCTGTCACACAATATGAATGTGCTTCCACGTCAGTGACTTAAGCTTGGAGTACACCATTCTCTTATCCTAATCCTTTCCAATGATATAAAAAGCAGGAAAATACCTTCTTCCATATGGGCAGTTTCTGATCTGTGTTTCAGCTACTGCTAACACTTCAATAGATACACAGCAGTATTGGAAACTGATCCAGCAAAAAAAGCAGCTGGGATCAATTCAGAGTGGGCACTGGTATTAGCAGGCTCACAGCTGATGCTGGCTCTGAATCTGCCCCTTTCTGTTTATTAGGAGAAATACCAAAAATGCATGATTTTGTCTTCATTTTCCCATCTCCTTACCTGGAGAGTTTTGGGGTGATGAGCAGGGTGAGCAGCGAGGAGAAAAACTGTAACCTGGATGGAAGGCAGCCTGCAGTGGTATGTAGGACATAATATCCTCTTCAAAAAGGCTGCATGGAAAAAGTCATAGGGAGAGAAAATTAGTTCACATTCATCACATGAAGCAATATAAATACGCAGTATGGTGCAAGTTCACTGTGTCAGATATTTAGGTACATCTCTGAACTCATGGATTCAAAAAATCCATAGGTTTCCCAAAGACAGCTTGGTCACTAGTAATGAAGAAAAAATGAACTTTAATAGATGTTTCATGCTAACACAATGGCTCATCCCACTGATGGAGAGCAAAGATGTGAGTAAACAGGGACACCTTCAACATATTAGCAGAGAGAAGTAAAGATGCACACTCTCTCTCCCAGGCTGTTTTTCTCGGGTCATTTTCATGCAGTTCAGTGCTTTGACTGCTTGAATTAAAATGGTGGGAATAAGTTGTAAACTTCTTGCACTAGGCAGTGC
>WEIT01024584.1:32810-82248 GCA_013389985.1 Dryoscopus gambensis
TTTTTCTTTCTTTATAAAACAAGATTTCTTTTCCATTAAAAGAAAATGTTTTGACCTGATTCTTTCTTATCTGCTACTTGATGGTAACAGCCGTACTGACTGAGCTGGCTGGATTTACTGCACTGATGGAGGCTGCCTTCCAGGAAGTACAGACTGACAGATATACTCTGGCTGAATCATTTTGGATGGCTATCAGCATGACCTGATTCAACAAAATCTTTTCAATTATGCTGAGAAAGAGCCAGATAGTTTCTCTGGTACTGTAAGTAATAACATTATGCTATTGATCAAATTGATTACCTCAGCAGAATTACTAAATCTGCATCACACGACAACTTTTCAAGCCCATGTGTACCCTCTGTCCGAATGTAATGGATCTTCTCCCTGAAACATAAGTGATATTATGGAGAAGAGAAGAAACAAAAAGACAAAACTAGAAAAAAATACCATTATCATGGCACGAACCATGCACAGATTCGTTATTCTTTGGTATTCTGCCAGTTCCTGTTAATCTCCTTATAAAAATGGCAAACATCCTATATGCCTGATTCATTATCTAATCTGCCTAACAAACTTGCAAGAAAAAATTCTATCTCTATCACTCAGTTTACTGATCCAAAAGCAAGAGATTTTATTCTCTATTTTAGAAAACAGAATGATTCTTAGTCCTCCAGTTTCATGTGTACATGTCAGGTCACCGACTGCAGATTTTTTGAGTAAGTCTACAACTAAGATAGCACCTTTTGCAACAGAATTTGCAGTAATATCACTTCCTTTCCCTCTGTCAGTTCCATCTGTCAAATAACACTCTAATATATACTTGATATGAATTAATCACACAGAGGTTATACAGTCTAAATATGTGTTACATGTGTAAAATCATATATTTTGTTACAAGGCCTGGGAAATATAGGATAGGATCCTATCAGCAGATTAGGATGATGGAAGATACACATCTATACTCCAGCCTATCACTCTGTTTCTAAAGCACTGCAGTGTCCAAATATTTTTATTCTAGTATTAAGTCAAAATATTCTACGTCAAGTCAAGGATGTGCTTTAGAACCTTGCAATCAAGGTCCATAACAGACGGACAGTTGCACCCTAGGACTTTGCTTAATACCTGCTGCATGAGCATTAGACAGTAGCTTGGATCACTCCTGTCCCAAGGTATAATCAGCAATGACCTGGAGGTGAAAGGCTCAATATCCTGTTACAAATCTCATTATGCACTGGCTAAGGTTTCTAGTCCCTATCACTGGACAATTTTGTTCTCTGCTCAAAAGGAGATAAAAGCATTATCTGTTCTCTGGGAAATGAGAATTCAAATTACAGCCGAGAAAAAAAAAATAGTCTGGAATAATTTGATGGTGAAGATAAAAAATTCTCAGTTACAGAAATGTACATCTTGAATACTGAGAGTATTTTTCATTCTATCTCTCTCATTTTATTTGCATGTATCAGTTCCTCCAGAAGGGAAGTCTAATCCTTACACCCAAAGAATTCTTTGTCTGGCCCTCAGAGGTAAATGACGAGTCAGAAAGGCTACTGGAAAAAGCACACTGCAGGAATTTGGAGGTCCTTTCCTCCTTCAGCAGTCCTGCAACCACACCTCTAACTGCACAGTACAACCTAAACTCTTGGTCAAACTCTTAGCTGGTGCATTTGGGCATTGCTGACATTGATTATCACCAACTTAAGTTCTTGGCCAAAAGCAATTAATTCAGACTTTGGAATTTGAATGAGTTTAAGTTGTATTGGTGATTGGTTCTGGTTTTTCCTGTTTTTAAGAAATCTAACAGGAATGGAATGGGCACCAGAAAAAGAAAGATACAATATAACTACATTGGAAAGGACTAAAGTGAGAAAGATTAGACAAGACAAGAGTACAATCCACTTCATAATAATGCTCCTATTTCTTTATAAAATCTAGGGTGACTATATCCATGACAGGGGTGTAAATTCAACCACAAAGTAAAATCCTGGTTCTGCTGGAGTTATTGGGGTTTTGCTGCTGACTTCCATCCAAACACTCTTTAAACTCTATCTTCGGAAAAACAAAGTGATAATTGCACGTGAAGACGGAGTTTCTGCTATTCAGTAATACTTAGAATAGAAATCAGACATGTCACTATTTGCCCATATTTATTTTGGTTCTTCTTGCTTCTTGGATGTCTGTGGAAAACAACTATAGTAACCACATGGATCCTGGTGGTTCTCATCTACTCTTTAATTGTAACAGTTCCATAGGGGGTCCAAGTTCATCTTTTGTACTACAGTTACTAGAATTTGGTTTTCCCCACTACAAAAAGCGCTTCCTGGAAGTAGGGTTCAGCAGTCTGGAAAAAAGCAGTACCTGAGTGCATGGTTTCTGGCCAAGCTGGGCTGACGCTCCTGCAGCATCTCGAAAATGTTGGGTTGGCGTAGAAATGCAACAATCTTGTCATTGTAAGCTGGAAAAGGTAAAAACAAATCAGAGCCTTTGTTTGCCATGTCACCATGACTCTGCAGGGGCACACTGCACTGCGAGTGAGGCACAGGGCAACACAAAGCAGTGCATGCAGCTGATGAGAAGTCCTAAAACCCACCTTTGTGAGCACTGCCTTGAGAAGAAAAGAAAAACTTGGCTTACCCAGAGGTAATGACTCGTGATGGTGCTGGTTTCGAATAGCTGTTACAAGACTATTGCCTGGCCTGGCCAACACAGTAACTCCTCTGTTTCGAGAGACTTCAGAGGCCTACAATACCAGAGAAAAGGAAAAGAATGATCAAAACTGACCACCAGTAGCTCATCAGTCAGTTAAAAGATTTGTCATCTTTACTTCTGTAACCTTCAGAATGGTCCATGATACTGACTGAAGGACAGAAAGCATGCATGAAAATTATAGCTTTATACTTCAGTCAACTTAAAAAAGGCAAGTAATTCTGTGCTTCCAAATGAAGGTACACTATTATCCATAGCTATCACATCTCAGTGCTGCAGTGAAGGCACCAGAATCCAAAAGTAAATGCACATTAATACAGGTATTGCAGCAATGGACTTCTCTGGTTCAACAAAAATAAAATCTCTGTAGTATCACACAGTGTCTTCTTTTAGCATAACTGCTTCAAGGTTTTTACAGCAATGTTTTTGAAAAGAGAAAAAACCCACAACACTGCAACATGTTCACTCAGCATTGTTGAAGGGAAATTTAATAGTGGAAATAACAAGGAAGATCTTGTTATGTATATCTATGTAGATCACAACACAGAAAAAGGCTGTATCGTCCCAGAAGGCTGCCTAACTTGCACAATCCAAAATAGAACTTGAATTGTATACATTAAAAAGAAGAATATAATCCAAAGAGCTGATACAGGGAGTAGTAAGAAGGAAGTTTATCATTGCCCCTTAATTGAGACACCTAAAGAAAGGCACTGTTCTAAATACTCTACCTAGTGAAGGGAATCATGTCAGGAAGGCAGATACCTTAAAAGGTGGGAAAACACTTCAGTATGAGGATATTAAAAGCCAAACAATGAGATCTGTTTGCATTAAGGCATTACTTGCTGGGTAACTTTTTGGAGACTTGTGCAAATTGAGGGGAACCCACCTGTCTCTCATGTTTTCCTCCAGAATATAGCCACAGTGAGGCCAAGAGAGGAATCATAGAATGGTTTGGGTTGGAAGGAACCTTAAAGATCATCTAGTTGCTACAGGTAGGGGCACCTTCCACTAGACCAGGTTGCTCAGGGCCCCCTCCAACCGGGTCTTAAAACACTTCCAGGGATGGACCATCCACAGCTCTCTGGAAGCATCACAGCACTCTGTTCCAGTGCTCCACCACCCTCACAGTAAAGAATTTTTTCCTAGTATCTGATCTCAGCTTACCCTCTTTCAGTTTAAAGGCACTCCCCCTTGTCTTCTCACTACAGTGTGAGGACAGTCTGTATCAGGACAAGATGCATTAGGAATTCCAATTGCCACTCTACTGGGCTAATAGCTGCTCCTTTCTCACTACAAATTACAGCATATGGCAACCACTTCAGGAAGAAATCACCCCTACTCCAATATTTTGAATGCTCAGCTCTATATCCAAGCAAACGGTGCCAACCCATTTTCAGTGGTACAGCCAAACACCAGATCTTCCGACTGGATACACACAAAAACTGGGAAGCTAAATGTGACTGGCAAGCTGCCTTTTGGAACCTGTAAAGCTTAAAATGTTTATATGTAACAAGATACCAGTCAATGCACTTGATATGTGTCAACATACAGGTTAAACAATGAAAAATCATAACTATTCTAATCAAACACACTGTAATTTAAAACACAAAACTGCTGTGAAAGTGCATGGTGAGTGTTTCACTCCATCATTCAGTTATGATTTCACTTTCACCCATCTTCTGCCTATGTACCCTCCTCACACCCTCGCAGGCCAACTCACAATGAAAGTTTAGCTCAGGTTTAGGCAGCGTTTCCCCTGTGACCCAGGCATCCACCCTAGCAAGCACTGTGTGGCCTTTATGGCATTTGCTCCATGCTATGGCACAGGGAGAATGCTTAGGTGCAAGAAGTGCCCGATGATCCATCGCCACAGTGGGCACGAGGCCTGGGAGCAGCTGTTTCTCGGGCTGTCTGTGGGCAGCACGGCCAGGATCACACACTGGCCTGTGACCAGCTGTACTAGTGAGGATGTGTGGGAGGGTGCTAATGCATTACTGGGCTCAGCTTCTTCACTTCCAGAGAGCCCTGGAGTTCAGGTGAGGATGCCTATTCCTCAGGTCCTTGTAGAACAGACTTGCAAGGGAATGTGGATGGCAGGTGAGTCTGTTTTTAAGGGTGATCACTGACTCATTGTGACAAAGACAAATCCTACGCCCTTGTTGCTACACTTAGATTTGCTGGCCAGAAGACAGAAAGGGAGAAAGGGAAGAGTAACAGAGGCATTAAATATATATCTCCCATAAAAATTA
This sequence comes from Dryoscopus gambensis, assembly GCA_013389985.1. Taxonomy (NCBI): domain Eukaryota; kingdom Metazoa; phylum Chordata; class Aves; order Passeriformes; family Malaconotidae; genus Dryoscopus; species Dryoscopus gambensis. The sequence continues at coordinate 37,763 of WEIT01024584.1, forward strand.
GCACCAGGTGGTATTGCTTATCAGTTGGAAACTGCAAGGTACTTCTGCCCAGCCTGGGCCTGGATCCTCCTCTTGCTCATGTCACCATTTCTTTTGGTTAGCTTTCTAGTGCCTGGAAATACTTCTCCTGAAGCAAGAATTCTGGAAAGAAATGTGTCTAGTGCCTGTGAAAAGAAACCTTCCCTCCCTTCTTCTCATCTTCCCAGTTCTGGTTTAACAGCTAAAGTCATCTAGATTGTAAGAATCCAGTTCTGTACACACCTCAAATTAATAAACTGGTGATGTGCTTCTCTTCATCACCATCCCTAGGCATTTCCAATGCTGTGTTTGGTCTTTGCACATTTACACCTCTAAAAAATTTTTCTCTGGCAACACAACAGGAAAATTCTCAGCTGTCTAATTACCTTTCATTTTGCTAACAGTTCTCATTCTACTCTTTTAGCTAATACAGTACAATTGATTGCTCCAATTCAGTGTTCCATCACAATCGTCTTGTCTACTTTGACTTTCTAATTGAACAATTTAATTTTGATTAGCACATTAATCTCTAATAAAAAATAAATAGTGAGCCCTCCAATGATTTAGTGACCTGGTTCGTGTAGTGCAGGGTAATCTGACAGATTTATGTGAGGGTTTAACAGCTTTGAAATTGATACTGGGATGTGGCAACCAGAGTGGAGAGTCCAAACTACTAGAGGAGCCTTTCAAGATGTAATACCTTTTCCTGGGTTTTATATCACTGTTGGATTTCAGAGGCCCATTTGAATCCTGCTACGTGCTTATTGTGGTTTGGGTTGTTAAGGAGATTTATATATTGCCATATTCTAGTAGCTTCTCTGCTCTTCTTGCCTCTCCATTGTGGATGCTTGCTTCCTTCCTCTGGCTGTCTTTAAAATCTCTACCCTGTAATCATGTATGTTGATTTTCACTGTAGATGGGAAGTGCCTTAGAGGTAATGGAAAGTGCTTATGAGCTGTTCTGTTCATAGCAGTGGCAGAAGGAAATGAATCATTTAGTGACCTATATTTTAGTTACTGATGGCCACTACAGCTACCTGAACTTTTCTTCCAAAAATCAGGTAACCAAGAGTAGCAACAACCCCCTTTTCCTGTAAAAGACTGGTAACTCTTAAAGAAGTGCTTACTAAAGAATCTGTAGCATTTTTGTCAAATTTATATATAATACCACTTAGTATCAGTAATCTACACAGAACAATGGAAGTTTTTGCAGAGTTCCTTTATTTCATTACCCTGGCCCTTTTCTACGCACTCTCTGGCAACCACAGCTTCACTATTCTGATGTCCTTCAGGCTCCTTTGACATATGTACATAACATTGAAAACTGGTGGGTTTTCCTTTGTGGTCCTTCATACTGTCCTGGCAACAGCATCCAGAGGCCACACCATCTGCTCAGCAAAGAAACCAGCAAGGCTGCAGGCAGCTGACACATGGCCGGGACAAAGCCCCACGTGTGAGCCTACAGACATGATTTATAGGCCAAAGAACATCCAAATGCACTTGGAGGAAATGGCACGGAACACGAGGCTCTAAATAAGTGGACTGAGCTGCAAAGGGTTGAATATTTTCCTTGTAAATGAGGGACTTTTAGACACCAATCCAAATCAACGGGAAATCAACGGGAGTCCTTCCAGTGGAGCAGCAGACACTTCCCAATTGGAAGCTACTTGACTGTGACAATGAAGCTTGTCTATGAAAAGGGTATAGAAGCACTGTGGGACCTGGGCCACCAAGACTGAGAGGTGAGTATTTCATTGGCTGATCATGCCAAAACATGAGTGGCCTCAAAGAACAGTTTATGATTTCCCCAGAGAATCATTACTCAAAAGTATTCAATACTTTTGACTCCCTACCTTGTTCTTGTTTTTTTTTTATTTACTGCATATTGCTCCTTGCCAGCCTTGCCAGTGCTTGCAAAACCAAGCGTATTTTTTGGGCTAGGTCATCCGAGCTGCTCAGTGGTGTTTCTGTCCCTGACATGGTGAATCTGTAAGCAAGCCTCAGGCAAGCATGGGCCCAAGCATGAATCATGGTGCAGGTGGCTATCACAGTCATGCCCGTAATTCAGTCACAGCAGCAACACTAAACTGATGGCTGCTGGCGGAGGGAAGTTGGTAAACTGGTGGGAAGATATGATTGAAACAGATCCATAGATACACTTCTGTCTTCAGAAAATACGGTGCTGTATTCACCCAAGATGGAGAAAACATGCCCAAGATACTCATGCCTGGTCTGCCTTTGGTCCTGAAGAAACTGACCTCACACCCTGGTCAGCTCCTGATCCCAACCCCACCTGGCAGTGAGAGGTATTCAGACTGGTCCTGCTGCAATAAATTTTGATGCTAATTTCACAAGCATTTCTCTGGATATTTTTGTGGAAGAGAAATACCCTTTTGCCATAGTTCATCTCTGGCTCTACTCAGCAACAATCTTTACAAATCTTTAACTGTATGGATTTGCTATAGGAAGAATCTGATTGCTGGTCTTTTTTGTACTTAAATCCACAATACAAACACAGTATTCATGCTTCTTTCAATCCTGTCCATAGCCCTCAGTGATGAAAATCATCCCTATGATACACAGGAAAGATATTTAATGTGACTGAAAGCTAGGAAAGCAAACCTCAACATACATTACTGCACTGCTTCTAGGGAGTCTATCTTTTCAGAGCACAGTGTCACAGCAGGGAATGAAGAAACATATGAGATATCAGACTGAGGTATCAGGCCAGGCTATAAAAAAATTAATGAATTACTTGAGTAAAGCAAGACCAGGATGTCAAATATGGATTCTTCTTTTAAAATCTATCTTGTCATCACTTCACTTCAGTTATGCTTTACTTGATTAGTATTTTATTCGGAAAACCAACAAAATACAAACCAGCAAACTCTGAAATAAACCCTTCAGAAAGACAAAAAAATCCCTTATTTTGTTTGGAAGATAAATATTCATAAGGCAGTCTGTGTCAATGCTTTGCAAATATAAGAAGTTCTTATAATTCTAGAGAAGACTGCCGTCAAAAGTTCCTGAGTTGATACGAGCACAGTTACCTCCCCAGCGCTGTAGCTACGAAGTCGCTGCAGATGTTGCCGGTGAGTCAGGTGATTTGGGAGACGCCCATTCTGCAGCGGGATCCTGGGATCTATGAAGGTGGTAGCACGGCTATTGTGGTCAACAAAAAAAGACTGAAACACAAAGGAACAATGGTTTCTTTTAATAAGAAGACTGCCAACCCTGTGATGATATTGCAGGAACACAGCAGGAAAACCACTGGCAACTGAATGTCGGAAATACGTTGGCTAAGTACAGTCCATGGAAGGCACCTGCAAATGACAGGACTGGCCTATACTGGAAGCTAGAATAGCTCTTGGAAAACACCTGAAGCTGTGTAGGCCAGAATTATGTGCAATGGCCATGATGCAAACAAGACAGGAGAGAATGACATTATTGGGAAATGCTGCTTTAACCTATCTGGTGGTTCCAGCAGTCAGTCAGCAAAGCTTCATTCGAGGTAGAGACACTGAGTCAAATTTTGCAGTCACAACAGATCTACTCTGGCTCAAACTTTGTTGTCAGTCCAGTGCTGCCTTGGTTTTGGTACAATGTTCTACAGAAAACTAGAAATGCTTTGAAACTTTGAAGCTTTTTTTCTGCTTCTAAAATAACTCTACTTACTGCTCGTGTTGTTTAAACCAAACCTTTACAAATTTTGAGTCAAGAAGAAAGGAACTTTTAAGAATCATATAGCCTGATATGCTGTGATTAGAGAAGTGATTAGTTTTGCTGGCACTCTTACCTTGCCCTGCTGGTCAGTTTTTATCTCCCAGCCACGAGGAAGTTCCAGTCGGGTATCAGCAAACATGTTGATAAAATTTACCAGGTCTCTGTTGTGCTGATACCGCTCAAAATTACGAGCATCTCTACGAATCTTCAGAATCATATGCTTCAAGCACGTACTGTTGGTGAAGACTCGATAGGCACTCTATGAGATGGATAACAGAAGTGAAGAAAACCAGTTCTGACGTCAAAACATATTTGGTTATTTCATGGGACATATGCCCAAAGAACTGAAACAAGTCCTGATAGAATCAAGAAACACTTCCATCTCATTGTTTTGATTGGAATGACTACTTTACATGCACATGCAGAATTAAGATATACAATCTGGAAAGTGAAACATCCCACGCATTATCCGCAGTTAGCTTGTGCAAGAACTGCCTTTTTAATGCACTTCAAAAAGATGGTCAGCTGAAACATCACCCACTCAAGGTGCATGAAGTTGTGCCCCTTTCATTGCTTTTACTGGTCAACAGAAACACTGCTTGTGTGCCTGGGCAGTGCCAGAGAGATGCAAAGCCAGCTGTGAACATATTTATGCTATAATTGGAATCAAAATGCGTGTGCTAGGAGTCATGAACTTAAGAGGACCCCAGTGCAGATGTCTCCATAGGAGCCTGCTACCTTTTTTATGGTGACTATACAGCCACAGGACAGGAACAGACACTTTTGACTGTCTGTTTTTGGAAGATGTAATTGTTTCCTGGAACTGAGTATTTGTTTCTGTGATAACTACAAAGCCTGTCAGATGGAGCCATTTCCATGAGGCAATTGAATGCCACCCCTCAGGCAGCAAGTTGTATCTCACAAGGGGCATTAAATACACCTCTTAGGGGAATGTGGCCTGATGCATTTCAAGGGAGTGAACTGATCTGATTGCAGAATAGGGGCCCAGTGAACTGTATTTGTTGTCACTGTGTGTTCAGTGACAGAGCACCACCAAATAATACTTGTGCTGACAACACACAGGTCATCCACAGGCTACTGTTGGAATCTTTCACTTCAGGGAACAAGCTTCTCAAGACAGAGTAGGAAACTTCACAAAAATCTTCTGAGCCTTTCACTAGAGAGAAAATGAGTGCCTTGGTTTTCTGGTCAGCCCAAAGGACTGAATTACTCATTAGAGTAATAAAGGATCACTGGAGGACTCCTGTCTCCAGTGAAGTGAGCTCCAGTGTGCAGACCTGGAATATGTCCAGAGAATCTGACCCAACAGCTTTGAATTCCCAGTTTCTGCATACATTTAGTGCATTTTAACCACTATAATGCAATAAAACATCTACAAGTATTATCTTTATTATGTAAGGATTTATTGAGGTGGCACCCCTGAGAACACTCTCTGTAGCACAGGGTCCCTAATTATGGCAAGGGTTGGTAAATGTTATGAAATCACAGAGATATCATCTCTGCCCTGAAGATATGACCTGCTTATAACCTGGGAAAGCTCTGAGGTCACAGATTTTTAATATCCCAGCCTGCTACATAACAAAAGTTGTATTTTGATCTAATGTATGATCAATGACTGTCTTGAATATCTCTAAGCTGCATTAGGGAAACAAGGAGTGTAATGTAGTTTTATCTCTTCATGGAAATAAAATATCTATAAAATAAGAGCCTTTCCCTTTTAATTCTAACTGCTGGATAATATTTTCCAATCCCAGCTTCACTGGCATAATTAATAGCTTGAAATTTTAATAGAGGCTTGTGGTTAAAATATTACACTTGTGTTAAGGCAAAAGTTATGTGGGCCATTATTCCTATACAAGTGGTATCTGTATGACCATTTGACAGATGTTTCAATAGATTATTCTGGTTCTCACATTAGAGACAAGTTTTTAAGATAAAACTGAAGGCCTCTTTTTGCCTTTTTTAAATTTCAGTGAGTAATAAAATTGGGGTTTAGTCTCTTGTGAGCTGTTCCTTACACAACTGTGGAATCAGTTGCTCATTTTTCCAACAACTATGCTGGTCAAAAATTATATTGCTCCCAGCAATAAATCATCACATATCACCCTGCCAATGGAAGAAATTATCTGCACTCCATAACCTAGTTCAGGGAATGTCAGTTGAGTTAATACATCCCTTCCTCAGCAGGATCTCATGGGCGATAATCTCTGGCAGATGCTTGGAGATGGATGGCTGGCTTCAATCCATGAAGTGCCACAGCCAAAACCTGATGTCTGCAGTTAGCTAAAAGGCTGTGCTGAGGCAACTCTCAAAGTGTTTTATTTTGTTTCCTTTGGTAAAGAAAGGTCATTGTTACCCCGAAATGGATGACTTTCCAAATATTCAGAAGCCATGTACAGGTGCCTTGTTGAACTACATTCCAGATATGGCAAACTAGGACTGCCTCTCCTTGTGGGACTTCCCTATCTGCTTTGTCCTGATTTTTCCACTCCACACCAGGTTTACATTAATATGTGTGGTTTTACTGCACGAATGGGAAAAAAAGGTGTTTGAATTTTGAAAATTTGTTTTCATTTGTGCTTTTTTCAAAATAGCTACAGTGACTCAAGTCAATATTTCTTTCACTCAGTTATGCCTGCTCCCTTTTTGGGAATGCAAATTGCAAGAGATAATTTTTTTCCCTCTATTTCCCTGAGACTTGGTGGTATCTGAGTAAGATTTCTCAGGATGTTGGATCAAAAGGCAACAACTTCACTCCCTGCAGCAACAGACAATAGAATTGACCAAGCTGAAAGCAAGGGTTCCTGCTTGTTCTGGGAGGATAACATTAAAGAGCTCCTCCGTACCGTGGAAGCAAGAGCCTCCTTGGAGCAGCCTGGCCACAGTGTCCCCAGACTGGTCTGGTGCTCAGAAAGGACAACTGAGCCCCAAGTCACACAATTCAGATTCACTGTGCATTCTCCCTGAAGCTCTGGGACTCAAAAATCAGTAGTGCGAGAGAGCAAATCATAATTACTCACATAGTTTGCATGCAGCACAGTGAAGAACTCAGGATTGGTGATGAACTTCACAGCTGGAGACTGCAGCAACAAGGTGATTTTTTGAGAATTCACAGGAGAAAGGGAACCTTCCCTCCTAATCTCTGAACAAAAAAACAATCCACAGAATCTTATTAATATAGTGGCAAGCACAGTCTATTATTTAACCTTTCAGAAGCAGCTGCTAAAGTGATGATATAAAAAAGTCGCCACCTGCCCAGTGCACCGACTTTGGCATTCCCCAGACAAGCCTGCTGGCAAACTGACAGATGTCCTTATGCTTAGTGGTGCAGTGTTTACCACAGCAGGGCATGAGCTGGATGGTTTCCTGAACTGCAGCTTATGAAACTCTGTGTCAAGGCTGCTGCTGCCCCTAAATATAGTGTGACCACAGCAGTTTTCACCAGCTGATGGTGTGGTTCAGTCACCCAGGTCCATTCTGGTTCGCCCCACTGCTGATTTTAGAGAAATCTGATCTCCTAATCCAGTATTGCCCTTTATTTTACTTGCATTGTTTTTGACAAGTCTGAGGTTTTTGGGACTTGTATGGTGAAGAAAACAAAACCAGACACACCTGGATTATTTTTAATCTGTATCAATTGATGAAATACAGGAGCAGAACTGAGCATTGAGGATGTAACTCCGTAGAGGCAGAAACTCCTGATGTTCTATAGCTACCAGAAAATTATTCCTACCATGGAATTAAGGCTTGGGTGTTCTGACATTTTCAAATAAAGCCAAATTTTATTTGCAGTCTATGAAAATTAGATGCAGACATCATCAACAGAATAAATACAGTTTCCCATTTTTTTCTTATCAGTTATAACTTCTTTTTTCTTCCTGCTACACACATCATATTATTTTATCCATTTAAAACTGCAGACTGGATCAATTGCTGGAGTTAAATTGGTTTATACTAGCTTAGAACCTGGATTAATGTGCCTAAATTGTATTCCTTCTGACATTTTTCATTTAAATTAAAACACAAATAACAAATGTATAATACTGCAGCTTTTTCTTTCCCCTAATGTGTTTACACCATCATTGACCTTCTAATTCTTGGCATTTTATACAATATTGATGTTTTCTTCTAAAAGAAATGCAATTCTCTATAGCAAAAACTATTTCCTAATAACTTATGATAACATTTATCACACTCATTAGCTCTTTGGGTTTAAAACAAAAGAGTGCATGTTAAATAATAAACTGAACTAAATACTTAGTGGTGGCAACTCCTATTAAATTACTATTTTATTATGTTGTCTAAGATACTAAATGATTATACATATTACAAGTAATGGCTACATTACTTATAAATACTAATAATACAATGTGTACCTCATTTCCAGTTCTCTAATATAGACAATTGGGATCTAAGATCCACTGTAGGTGAAAGTCTCCCTTTAACTGCAATACAAAAGATGGCCAGGAAACTTTGAGCATCAAATGTTAAACATCTTGGCCAAAATTGATTTTCAAGCTAAAAACACCTAATGGATCAGGAAAACAAACAAAATTGAATATTTTTCTAAACTTGTTAAAAAAGTTTATTATTTCTCTGTGTAACTTTTACTATTCAACATGGAAAACTAAGAAAATTCAAGTAATACTGTGTCGGTTCTTTCCCATTACCAATGCTATTTATTGAGAGATGGGAAAAGGATAGCAAGAAGTTGGATTTACTCATGGCAGCCAATACAGAACACAAAGTTAGGTGGAGGTAAGAGTGAGCCAAAGGAAGAGAACTGGTTAATCATTTTGCTGGTGCTAACAAAGCAGGGAGTTATTTTTGCATGACCTCAAGTTGCATAGTGGGCACGAGACTGATTGCTGATACCTCCTACCTGAAACAAACACTTAAGACTATGGTTTCCCAGATGTTTCGAGAAAAAAAGAGTGTGACTACCACCAAAAAGAGTAGAAGAGACCCCTGCCATCCCATCCTGCCTTGGGTACACATTTTCCTCTTCTGCTTTGTAGCGACACTCATTCTTGTCTCCTCATTTAACAAGACAGATGAAAGATCCAATCTGGCTGTAAATTACAAGCAAAAGAAGCCAGGCTGTTTTTCAGGCAGGTCAGTTCTCCACTCTGGTGTGGGGTCCTGTCACATAAATTAGTGGTGAGCAAAAAGACAGCTGTGCCTTCTTTGGTCACAGCCCACACTTAGGTCAGCTCACAGCTATCACAAAACCACAGCTTTAAAAAACACAAGTATTTCATACATGATGCCAGGGCCATTGCAGGTGCAACCACATGGGCAAACGTGGCAGTGCAGAAGCCAGGCCTAGAGAGAATAAACTGCAAATGCCCCAAGCTAAAAACCACACAGCAACAAAAATAACATAGCACAATAGTGAATTGTGAATAGTATTCACCTAGATGCTGCAAAATGCCTTTCCATTTTAATTTCAAACGGCCCTTAACTAAGGTAAAAATGCTTTGTCTGTCTTAGTAGTTGCTAAAAAATAACTGATACTGTTGTATGCAGTACCTGTAGCTTCACATCTCCCCTGGAAATGCAGATTTCCCCAGAACTGAATGGCACGGAACATGCCACTCAGAAGTTTTGTTTCCCCATACCTGGGCTTGGCTGGGAAGGCTCTGCCTCAGAGTCACTTCCTCCTCCAGTGGGAACTCTCTCCACCCTGTTGTTTACCACGGCATCATCTTCAGTCCTCTCTGTTGCGATGGTTCGCTGGATGTTTTGGTACCTAGATACATTCATAGGAAGGAACAACAAGCTTTAGTTAGCAGAGGAGCCTTCTGTTGCTTTCTGCCTTAACAATCAGCACTGTTTCTGAGTGATTCCGATAGTTCTAACTTCAGTGTACAACAGAGCAGGAGCACAGAGCAGGAACAAATAATCTGGAGTGTTTTGCATTCACACTACAGAAATCAAATTCTCCTTAACTTGTTCACTTACAGATGAATTGGTGAACATGTTTTTTTTGGTTCTACTGGCAAACTATGAATATGTCTTATATGTATTATAAATTAATTTTATACAGAGAGAGAAAGAAAAGAAAAGAAAAAGAAAGCGTAAGGAGAAAGAAAGAACCAGAAACAGAAACAAAAGCAAAGCTAGAAAACAGACTGTCTTAATTATTTTAATTAGTTTTTATTCCATCCCAGTATTTTTAATCCTTATTTCTTCATAGCATTTCCATGTGTGTTTGAAAGAGGATGGCTTCATTGCCTGCTTTTAATCTCATTCAGCATTGTTTGTCTTTCATTTTTCTGATTTACACTCTTTTCTTTCCTCAGTTCAAGCTCCGACTTACAAATTTTACTTACTTCCTCTCTATTTGTTAATGCATGCTTTATTCTAAACTACAAGTTAGTCATGAGTTAGTTCCTCAAAGTGACACAGGATCATTAAAGACAAGAGCTAGGGTTTGGCTTTTTGATGTCTCAAAAGACATCATCTCCAGTAGCTCACTGCAACCCCATCTTAGGCAAAATGGCTGGAGATAATTAAGAAAAATAATAAAAGTTTTAATAGATTTATACTAAACTTTCACAGTTATGTGTCCCCCTCCAGTACTCAAAGTCACTTGAAGCTACATTTAGTGTATATTTTGATAGTTTAAGAAAACATCCATCTTTACAAGGAAATTCTGATAGCAGGTTTTGCAACAGCATGAATTTACTGCAGTTTTAAACCCTCTGTTTTAGACCTACATTTTACAGCTTTATTCACTTGACTGCAGGCAACTGAATGAACTTTCCATTCCAGTACTGGAGGAGTTTTACAACACCCACATGCAATAGAAAGGAAAATAAAAAACCCAACCACAAAATCCCCCAAGTCCATATAATCAAGGGATATAAGCACACATATAGAAATACCTTCAATTTAATTAGATGGTAGAAAATCCCCACTGGCAAACCTCAAAGAGCACCACCAGCTGTATGCCAGCAAAAGGCTATACATTTCTTTTGCGTCTCAATACTACAAAATCACCTTATATAAATACCAAAAATTGCCAAAGTAATTGGAGAAAATATTGAAAGTGCAAAAGTTATGGGAATACCTTTCAGTCTCCTTTCAAAGTGGTTTCTCAAAGAAACAGAGGTTAAGACATACCACACTGTGGCTGTCCTAACTATGATGGTTATAACTTCTTATACTATTATCTTTCAAACTAGTGCATAGACAAATTTAGACATTCATATGCTGCAAAGTATCCTTTCAACAGAGCTTGAGCAACAAGGGCTGTTATCTACTTGGCCAGCAAGTAAGCAAGTCAGGTAGTGCTGCAGAAAAGGAGCAAGCACCTTTAAAATTAAAGTATGGACATCTCTTTGGTGTTTGCCCAACACCTGGATTCCAGTTTAGCATTCTCTGTATCCTCAAGTGGCTTGTACAGCTAAAGGGAAGCTTGGAGCACTGAAGGAAAGCAGGACTAAGTTTAATCACAGCTACGGTTTTTTTTTTCAAGCTGAATTTCCAAAGCTTTGTGGTTTTGGCTGGGCTAGAAATACCAAGCTTCCTTGTAATATTTTGGTCTTCCATTCCCTTCCACAAATTAAACCAGGAAGCCAAAAAAAAAAAGCAAATTTGTTTAAAAAGAAAAGTCACCAAGCTTTTTCAAACTTCGGAGTGATGTTGAGTCCAAATTTTGTTTGAGGTTAGAGCAAAAGTTCAGGCTGCTGCTAATTCTATCAGCAAGGTCTATGTTTGCTGTTGCCTCACCTAAAATAATTCTCAGGTGTGTTTGCTGAAAAACATTTCAAATCATTAAGTTTGAAACAAAACAAAAGAGTATTTCTAAAATGAGTGCTTAAAACAAAGTCCAATCTTCCACAGTGTTGATAATAACTAATGAAAAGTAGCTTTCCTGACATTCCTGAAACGTGGAGACATGAAATACCTGAAATTAGACTTAGGACTACAATAATTTTAAAAAATGTAACAGCCAGGTTAAAACTACAGAAATTACTTGCCACTGGGCAAATGCTCAGGAGATTCAGTATGAATCCCTTTTATTAGAATCTTAGGAAGTGTTCCAAACTTGGTAACAATAGGAGACCTTTGTGTTCAACTTCTCGAATCAACAGAGCTTCTTGCAAGAGAGTAGAGAATCACCAGCTTTTTTCCTTAGTCCCAAGAAGCCATGACATTTCACGTTTAATTAACTGCAAAGTCTCCAATGGAACTTGCACAAGTAGAGATCTGCCACTGCTGAAAACCCTCCATACTTCTCCCTTTGTAATTGGATACATGAATAATAAAAACTGAGAGATTCAAAGAATATCAATCTTATTAACTCTCAATTCCCAACCCAAACCAGTGATAACCAAGTCATAACCAAGACACACAGGCAGCCTATATGAAAACATTGAATAATATGACGGAAGGAGGTCAGAAAGACAATGCCTACCTTTCACTTTCTGTGATAGTTGGTTTAATGATTAACCTGCATTAACAGAATGGTAACTCGCTCTTATAAGCACTTATTCCTTTCATGGTTGTGCTGCATTTACATGAGTTCAACCTCCAACAAAAATGGAAAAAAAAAATTCTGATGTATGTCCACAACCGCTTTCTGGTTTCTGCAGCAGATAACTTTCTTAAGTGGAAGCCAAATAGTCTGAGCTTTGACATGGCTAAAATCCCTCTTAAAGACCAAAGCTAAATGGCAGAGAAGTCATGTAAATCCCTTGAAAGAATCTACATCAAACATTCACTTTCTTTAGTGGTTTTGTTTGTTTGTTTGTTTTTATACTAACATGGCAGCTTGAGACTTTATAAGCAAAGCTATAATGAAAACAAATGCCGAGCAGGTTCTCTCACTTCTGCAAGACATAACACGTGTTATGAAATACTACTCAAAATAATGAATTTTGGTAAAAAAAGGATTAATCTTTGACAGCGCGCTGATGGTGTCAGTTTAAGTTGGCCCAGTTCTCCCAGACTACCTTATTCAGGGCATAGCAGCTCCCGAACTAATCAAAGTACTCTGAAAAGAGCATTTGAAAACACTGCAACCTTCTCTCCGTTGCAGATCTTTCTCTTAGCACAGGAAAAAAGGCCAAAAAACTTTTGTAGCATTTTATATTCTATAATTAAAATATAATTTCATACTTCCTTATCCTTTTCTAGAAATGGCATCATTATAGTGAGCAGGGAATTAAAAAAAAACCCAAACCCTTTTTTTAAGCAAAAAAATGAAGACTTTTGACCAATTGTTTATTTTTTTTCTTTCCTCTTAAATTCAGTCTAAAAAGCAAGCGTGGGAAGAAAATTACAAACAAATCTATGTGTGGACTAGTCAAACAAAGCGATAATACAAGCGACGTTAAGAGGTATCTCAGCCAGCCCAGAATGAACGGAGAGATTTACAGGCCCCAATGCAACACTAAGCAGACCTGTCTACCTCTAGAACTGTGCACAGTCCTATGAGAGCAGGGCTCTGCACTGGAAAAGGAGACAGACCTTTCCACAGGCCTAATTAGCTTGGGTAGAAATGCCACACGGGTATATCTCAACAATTCCAGTAGCAGTCAGGTCCAAAAACTCTGCAGCACAGCACTAGGTGCCAATCCACCAATACCACTCCTACAGTTAAGTTGCCAGTGTGACTCCATGTTTTGGAAGAACACTCCCTTCCTTTCTGGTAGTTCAGAGAAGTTTTCCAAAAGCCTCCTTTTGCTGTTAGAAACCATCATTCCTTTTTGCACCATCATTCACCCAACAGCACTTCTCTTGTGGGCAGGTTTGAGCAGCACACACCCAGAGCAGGCACATCAGCAGGCTGGAAGAGAGCTGCAGGAGAGACAAGAACTTGGACAAAGTGGGAGCCGATGTGGTGCACTGGAGAAGGAAGAGAGCTACTGGAGCAGCGTGGAAAAAGGAGAGCACAGATGTCAAGGGAATTCAGGTGCAAATGCTCACCGGCGGTTCAGCTGCTCCATTTGCTGGATGGAGCCAGACCTGTGGATCCCGTCCGGCGTTGCTGCGGCCGTGGGGCGCTGCCACGTGGTGGTGCGGTTGACGTGATCCACGTAGAACACTCTCCCGTGGCTGTCTATCCGAGCTTCCCAATCTAGGGTTGGAAAAAAAGGAAGGGGTGATGCCGTCAGTGTGATGCCTTCCAGAAAACCTGCGTGAGGGAGATATACACAGACACACATACGTACACAGACAGGGTATATACACACAGGAGATACTATATATATATATATATATAGCCTACATGCAACATATATTATGTGTATATATTCAAAGTACACATTCAAATGCGTGTATATATATATTATTTGCTTCTCTATATATACATATATGCAGTATATGCATATACAGAAACATTTCATACACAGCACACAGGTAGGCCATGGAATTCACTACCACAGCCCATGAAAAACTAGTGACATAGAGGGGCTACATTTTTAAAAGGATGAGGAAATTTTTCAATTAGTGATACTGCTTGGCTGGATTCACTGCAGGTCGGACTAGCCACAAAGAACCGACCCTTACAAGAAGATTACACCTGAGCTAATATGGTAAATCCCATGTTTTCTCTTTTTGTTATGTTTCAGAACAAATTTTTCGTTTCTCTCCTTTTTTGCAAAGTGGCTTCAAAGGACACCATACAGTAATTAAAGGCTTCACTGAAAACTGATCACAAGACTCTTTGGAAATACCTTAGAAATCTCTCTAAACAGAGTATTACTCTCATGAATGCAAACTAGATTGAGAATTTGCAGAATAATATTGAGCCTTCCATTATCATTGCTTCCTGCTACTGTTTATGTTGTCCCATGATTGAAAACTAAAAATTATTTGGTATATGATGGCTTGTGGAAAATGGTAATGTTGATAAAAAAAGCATTTGGAACAGAAGAAATTCAGAAGTGAGTTAGTTAGCAAAGCCACGTATCAGACTGGTTGGAATGCATGGAGAAGTGGAATAAATTAGGCTTGCTAGTTCCATATTCCTACATGACCCATCAGCTGATGACATATCTATGTAAATACATGCACATACTTTCTGCACGAGTTTAGATGCAAACCTCACTTGCATTCACACACAAATGCACATATGGTGATTACCTTTGAGGGCAAACACTTCCTCATATTCCCATATTCTTACTATGATACCATCTTCCCTGATGAGTTCGCTCCTCCTATGGTTTTCTATAATCAAATTCAGGATCAGCTGAATTTCATATTTTATGTATTTCATTTCCTATTCTCTAAGAGTAGGACTGAAGTTGCACCTCCTCCTACTGTATCTGGAAACCTGTCCTTCATGACCAGTTCCCGTCCCCTGAATGCTGGCCCTGGCTAAACCCACTTCCCATGTTTGATCCCAGACTGATGGCTGTCTGAAATCGATTGCTAGCTGCCCCTGACAGCTGAATCCCACAAACCTTAAAAGATGGGCGCTGGAAGTCCTTGGAGAAATTTTCTGTAAGACTCCAAGACCAGAAGAGCCATAAGTGCACACATTACTTCTTTCAAAGCTGACTGCAAGTACCACAATCCGTAAAGACACAAACCCTATAGTCACACCATGGGTACACATGCAGCATCTCTCACTGTGAACATCACTACATAATTTAGGGAGAGGAGTGTCTCTTCCTCCACCAGGTAAAGCTTCACAAAGATGTGGTAGCTGTTTCAAGAACAAGATTGCAGCTTTGTGAAAACCATGTCTAAACCATGTCTAAAACATAAGACAGTGAAAAACAGCACATCAAGTACAACATATGCACATTGAGGCAAATCAGACTGACACATAAGGCAGGTCGAAGGCCAGAGCCTTGCTGAACACGCTGGCACTGGTGGCAGATGTACCACTGTGGGTGGGGAATGGCCGTTCTGGAGCTATGCATTATCTGCAATATCCTCAAGGGAATAACCTTGGCCAGATCAAAGGTAAGATGATACAGCTCAACATCATGAAGATCTTCATTTTCCTTGCTGTTTTCTGGCAAAGAAGAATCCTAGCCCTCACTTCACACTACTGTTGTACCTTATAACAAGTTAAGAATGACACAGGTCGATGGACAATTAGAAGCTTGTAGGCAGTGCTGTAGAACCACACTCTAGGCAGCCTACAGAAGACACCAACGGGTCATATTGGTCTAAAGCCTGCTGATGGACACTTAGCAAGAATCAATATATCCAGTTACACAGCCAAACAAGGTTTTATAATCCAGCCCAGTGCACTACCAGCTCTACAGGCTATTTTGCACTGTCTAATTAAATACAGTTCCTAAGCTTCTAAGCACAATATTTGGAAACCTAGGAGTAAGGAAGCTTGTCCAGAACTTGGAGATCACCGTGAAAACATCAGGTCAGACTGGATTATGACTTCAGGAAGGCTGTCTCTGTCAGATGTGTCAGACATATAGCAGCAGTATGTACAGACATGAACTACACCTGTCAGTGAGTGTTGCTTTATTCACTGCTTTGGGGGTTATGTACACCTGACACCATGGGCTGACACTGGCGTGCTAAAATATTAGGAACTGTGTGTCTCACGCTCCTTGCAATAGCATTTCTAGTCAGCTGAGTAACTTTTCTTTTGGTCACCTGAGAAGGCTGTCAGAGTGTGGCAGGTACAACTTTTGCTGTATGCAGGTAGCAGGTGTACTTTCTACCTTCCCATAAGACAACCTGGAAGTCACACAAGTCACTGAAGTGCCTGCATATGATACCAGATTTATGGACAGATGGATGGATACCTGCACAGTGAGACAAACAGACTGACTGGTGAACAGACAGGCAGAACTCTGCTTCCAAGCTGTGCTCAAGTCCCTTCATGCCACTTCAGGGGCAAAGGTGATCTAGGAAGCAGCCAAATTTCCTCAGGGTCTTTTGTTCTATTTTCCAGGTAAAATAAGACTGTGACTACTACAAAGACTAACCTCTATCTAACCTTCACAGTAAGAGCATGCTAGAGCACGGGCTAGGGATGTGACAGCACCGGTTCCGTTCTCCAGTGATTCCCCTCCATCAGCCAAGTCATATTTCACAGCAGCCTCTGAAACTGCTCTGATTTATATCAGAAGATGCAACTCTTTCTGGCAGGACCATCGGGGCAAAGAAAATACATTGTCTTTTCCTTTCCAAGCTCAGCCACACCTTCGGCAAAGAGCAGCTCTGAACTGGGCAGATGTATTTTTCTTGGATTCAGCTCTGTAGGGTTTCCAAACATAGGCATAAATAAGGAGTGACTGGTAATGCTGACATGAGGCTGTGCAAACACTGCAGATCTTCTGTTAATCTCGTATCGGACTTAGCATTCAGACTGGTCATTATGAAACTCCTACCTAAATAATGAATCTGTTCTACTTTATTTTCCCAAATAAAACTGTCTGAAATTAAATTTCCTCCCTGAGATCAGCTGTTGTGGGGTACTGATGAAATCAAGCTATTCAGAAAACTATTCAAAAGAGAAAGAAGACTGCCCAGAAGATTCTCCATGACCTAAACAAAATCAGTCAATGCTGAACTGGCAGCACTGACAGATTACCTTCACCTCTACTTATAGATAGAAGCTAACACTGCATGTTAGAAGCCAGCTTTGATCATATACCTTGGGCTTAAAATATAAAGTTTCTTCCTTTCACATCACTGAAGAACTATTTATCTAGGATTAAGAGTTACTAAAGGCACTGAGATAGTGATACTGAGTTTAAGGAGAAGAAAAATTTCTGGATTAAGGCTATGGTTTTAATTTTGAAATTACAGTAAAACTCCATGAAAAGTTTTTGGAAACCAGTTTCCTAAGTAATATTATTCAACTCAACTTTTTTTCCCACTCAAAATTAACTTAATACAGTCTATTCCTGCTAAGATCAATATATTTATGCCCACAGTGTCAGCCTTTATTGTAAAAATGGTGTTAAATGCTAACGCTGAAAAAAAATCCTACAAAGAGATATCACTTCTGTACGTTATCATCACATATTGCATTTCATGTCCTTACACCCTGTTGTGAAAGCACTTGTGAACACCAATGGTAGAAATACTTGCCTTTTGAGGATAACTATAAGAAAGAGCAAAAATGTATTAAATTGGTGATGGAAGAATATAGAATACATTCACAGTATATTCTGTTTACCTGAGCTGGTGTCAGTGTGCTATCATTAAGTCATCTAACAGGGAATGTGCCCGATCCACAAAGTGTTGTGGTAAGAGTGGGAGGAAGAGAAATATTTCCCTGTTACAGAGGTAACTGTTCCCATTTCATCATTCACTGGCAAGCCACAGTGGGACTCTAATAAGACTTTATTGGGCTAAAGGCATTTGAATCATTCATGCTACTGTGCAGCTGACGCCAGCATCAGGGCTATTTTCGGCTCAGGGAATACTGACAGCATGGTTGGCAAATGATGAATTATTTGTCAAGGGCACCATAGGCCAAATAAGTATGTTCCCGTCTTGGGCTCTGAAGAAAACAGAGTGCTTTGTTTATATGCCTGGTTGTTTTTGTGAGGCGCTGCACATTTCAGGCTGTGAAATCCTGCGCTCAGTTGAAAGGTGATCAGCCGCAGGTTGCAGGGCATAGAGTGCGCTCTGCTGGGCACCGAACGCCAGTGCAAAAAGCAGGGTAATCCTTCAGGAAAACATGAGGGAAAGGCTACAGAAACAAGTAAAAACAACTCCAGCAGTGGCTTCGGTGGTAAAAATCCCATATTAGCAGGCTGAAAATCGATCATGCTATTTAAAACCCTCTCACTTTTATTCAATGCGAGTTTAGACTCCACTACAGTCCATAATGAACACAAAATTCACTGATTATGAAATCCGAAGACAGTATAACAAGACCACTATACATGAGCTGCCTTTTCCCAATTTCTGCTGGTTTGGGTCAGATTTGGACCTGTCTGTTCCAGGAGCATCCTCAATGTGAAAGGGCTGCTGCTGGACCTGCATACAGACCTGACAGACCACAGGAACTGCCATCCCAAACCATCTTTGAAGTTGGTTACAGAAAACCTGGAGACAAATGCTACAGAAAAATCAGAGTACTTTTCTGATACACCACCCAAAAAGTCTTATAGTAAGGCTTTCAGAACAACTGACAGATCCCAATCATTCAAGTCTGAACACACTGACTGGAAACAGGGAATAATATTTTCATTTCAGGGAAGAAGACGGACCATGGCAGAGAGGGAGGTTATGGAGCTTGTCCAAAATAACATGACAACACTTGAAGTCAGGATCAAATAAGGGAAACAAAAAGGCATATTGCTTGGGTTCTGGAGAATGTATATACAGAACAGACGGGGTTCTTTAGAAAGACATACTGACCTCTAGACTGTTTGAGTTAACAGGAAAAGTTGAAAAAATGCAATAAAATAAAAAACTAAAGCTTACTTGGTGGAAGAGGCTCATCGATAGTTGGGTAGTGATGATGGTCAGGCCTCAGAGAAGGAAGCTGGCTGACTGGCTGAGAATTATGGAGTAAAGGACAATCACCTACGGACAAGATATTCAAGACATTGACAGTCATTCACTGTTTTCACAATGTGGTTCAAAAAATGTGCTACTGTAAAACAAGTGATTATTTTAAAAATAGGTTAACCTGATACACTAGCATCTCTGGATATTCCTATTTTCAGGCACTATTTTAATAGCAACTCATATGGCAAAGAAGTATTAAAATAATGCAGTCAAATCTCTTGAGGCAATGCTAAACTATTATGGCCCAGATTCTGGACTCACAGACACACAAGTGTAAGCGATAGAAGAATCAGGCTTGATCTCTCAGAAATAGTGTTCATGTACAGCCAAACTCAAGCTTCTGCAGCAACTGGCAGGAACATGCAAAATCCTGTTTCCAACTTTTAATTCATTCCATCAGTGGAATACAAGGCTAAAAGCTGCCTTGGATCTTTCTCTGTTTTTCAAAAAGATCAGTGGCTGCCTATGTGGACTGTAATGGCAGGATTTTGCAGTCCCTGCAAAGCAGAAAATCATCCCCTTCTATGGGTATTTTTCAAAATTCAAAGAGTCCATCTTGGGTTGAAGGAGGGAGAATAAGAGAAGGACCAGAAACAGGTAGGAGACAGGTGGTAGAAGAGAAGGACAAAAGATAGTGAGATATAGTCAGGATCCGAGATAAGGAAGGAAGACCTGAGACAGAGAAGAGGGAAAGACGGAGAAGAAGAAGAAGAAGAAGAAGAAGAAGAAGAAGAAAAAGAAGAAGAAGAAGAAGGAGAAGAAGGAGAAGAAGAAGAAGAAGAAGAAGAAGGAAAAAGTCACACAGAATACAGCGCAGAGGAAATTTTTCAATACTAACATTGTATATATGTCCATGTATAGAATCACAGAATGGCTTGGGTTGGAACGGACCTTAAAGATCATCTAGTTCCAACTGCCCTGCCATACATAAATACAAAATAAATGAAACCTAAGTAAATGTCCAAACTCACGTTCTGTTGAGAAGAACAAGTAACTTATGATCAAGTCAATGTTTATAGAATCCTTTAAGAACCTAAGAAGTTCTAGAAGGGATGAAAAAGCATTCCTTATCTTAGAGTTAACATGCTAAAACTTCACAGGTTCCAGAAAAAAGACTCCTTCTTGGCTTGTCTTTAAAATATTAGGAACCAGGACTATTTATCCTACTAATGCACATATTTTCATATTGTGTGGTAACAGTTTTTGACTATAACCTCCAGGTCCAGGAAGGCTTGTTAATACAGATACACTCCAAATTGCATAAAGATAATATTTACATGCATCAGAAAAAGGTAGCTTAGGGAAAAAGATATAGTAAGCCAAATGGTTCTGGTGATGTTGGGAATCCTAAGCCAAACTCACTGTGTACTAGCTGGTTTAGCTCTCTTTAATGTTAGAATCTTTACAGCCTAAGAATGAACATTTAGTAAGAAACCCCAAACATATACTAATCAGATATAAAAAAAAAAATTGACAAAAATAATTTTTTTTTTCTTAAAACAATCAACAACTAGAAGGCAGAAGCCAATTTTGTATAAAACTGTAAAAAAACCTCACACCACCTGGAAATGAGAAATCACTTAGACAAAAATACTCCCTCTTCTAGGTGCTCTGATGATACCGTATGGCCTGTTAAATATCTTCATTAAACCACTTGTGTATAGGCGTATCTCACAGATGTCTCTGCTGCATGTTTTGAACAGACAGCAGAGTTACATAAGTTTATGACTCAGTGCTAAAAGTCCATCTCTCACAGCCTTCAAAATTGTGCTGTTACTACAGGTTTTGTAGCACCAACTACCAGATCACCCATCTATGTTTCTTTACTTACCTCACCACAATTGACTCTCCCCTAGTCAAGACAGTTACGCCAAGCCAGCGGAAGCATGGTAGTGTCAGTCACCTGGAGTGGGTGGAGGTGACCACATCTACTGTATTTGTAACAGCTGCCAAGTCATGAAGCAACGTGCACATTGACTGAGGCACCTCCGGTGACACCGAGGGAGTGCCAAGAGCTGGGCTGCCCTTCAGACACACGCTCAGCTAAACAAGGCAAAGCCGCCACAGACACTGCAGTGCCTTTTATGGAAGCTAAAGTCTTGGTGCTGCACTGAATCCATATGCAGAAGACATCCTCTCCCACCACATCCCCTATCAAAAGCTCACACAGCACAAAACAATCACCAAATCTGTAAGTATGGTCTCACACATACAAGTGCTCGTGCCCCCTTAGGTATACTTGCATGTAAATGCTGTTCACAAGCAAAGGCTCTTGCCTGCAAGGAAGGAAGCTGGGTTTCTACACCTGTGTACTTCTGAAAATTTAATTATTTGTGCTAGATTCTGCTCTACAGACTCAATAATTCCCTTGTCCCAGCTGTCTACAAAATATTTACACGGGCTGGTGTGTAAGGACACCCTTACATCTGTTTTCTGCAGGGGTGGGGTCTGCGGCAAAAGGTGTGAGTAAGTAAACTGGGAATGGAGAAGGAAAACATAGATGAATGCTTTAACTGGAGTTCCGCAGTGATACCCAAATAGGTTATCCTTTTGCTGCCATTTTAATTTGGTGTCACTCATAGAGGGAGGCAGACAACGCAGAATTAGGGAATGCAAAGACCACCTCTTGACCTTGCTGCATACTCCTGAGTTGCAGCTGAGTCCTTTACTTCTTCAGCTGGAGAAAAACAACATACTAGCTGAAGAAGAGAGGAGTGATCATCTCCCCTTCATCATGTAACTGCATACAACGAGAAAGGAGTTACCAAAGGGAGGGACTTAATGTAACTGGGAAGGAATTGGAAAAAATAGTACCTAAATTACAAAGACAAAAAAAAATTACATTCTATCTCTAGGGAAGGATAGGGAGATAAGAATTTTATTTAATATAGTTAAATTTCCAAAGTATCTAAGAAAAAATATACATCTCTGCTGAGTTGTCCTAAGATCTGTGACATTTGAGGCACATTTGTTTGACACTTGGGGGGTTGGAACAAACGGGGCTTGAAAACTGTGTTTGTAAGAGCTTACAATTATGTATGGCTAACAAACATTTACAGAACCTGGCCCAGACCTTTATCTGGTGCAAATTGGCATATCTGCCCTTTGACAAGCACAAGCTGGTCCTCTCACTGATTATCAGAGACATGGCGGCACATCAGATATGTGATATGGAAAAATCCCAGGAAAAAAGGAATGAGTCGGTGAATGTGATAATGCTGATCTGCCACATAACTACAGTAGCTAATCTTGATTTTATAATGATGCATGTATTTCTACAGTAATCCATATATACAGATCCCTACCTGATTTAGTTGGTTTTGCTGGGATTTTAAAGGACAGGCTCAATTATCCAACCCTCCCTGATATCTGGCCCAGCTCACAGCCCCAGAGTCTGTAAGAAAGAAATCGTGAACTATCTGAAACCTCAATTATCTGATGCCTTCTGTGACATCTAGATAATCAGGGTTGCCCAGTGCATCAATTCTCAGGATCTAACCTTCTCTTCTGCTGCTTGGACCTGCTACTGGAGTGTCTAGACCCTCTGTGGCTCTCTGTGGATTCCCACCATGAGCTACTAGGTCATCTGGCCACTGGGAGGAGCCATCCACTTGCTCCCTGTCCAGCTCAGGGCTTTGCACTGAATCTGGCACTGACTCAAAAGCACTGTTCTCCTCCTCATCATCATCCTGTGAGGAAAAGACCGTGCTCTCAGAAATCTTTGCGCTGTCGACGGAGGAGAAGCGCGTATGGCTGGAGAAGCGATTGTTACTGTCGTAGCAGGAGGTGCTGTAGCATGAAGTGCTGTAGCAGGAGGTGCTGTAGCAGGAGGTGCTGTAGCAAGAGGGGCTGTAGCAAGAGGTGTCGCACGCCTCACATTCATTGTCACCATTGGGCCTGGAGCTCGACTCGCTCTCACTTCCTGTCCTGGGGGTTTCCCCATCCAGCAGCCCATCATTCAAGTCAGAGAGTTGCTCATCCAAGGTCCCAGGAGGCACCGTGCTCTGGCTGAAGTTCTCTTCAGCCTCGTTTTCCAGAGGAGGCTCTGCTGCCACGGTCTCGCTCTCACTGACCACCTCCTTATCCACCACCTCCTTGACAGTAGACTCCTCATCGTTCTCCCTGCCATTGCCACCATCTTGCTCTTCCTCCCCATCACTGCTCATCTGTGCTGAGGGCAGGCTGTGGAGCAGGTTGTGGATCCGTATGTAGTGTGTGCGAGGGGTCTCTGGCTCACCGCAAGCTGAAGCTATGACTGTCTCAAGTTCAGACACAGGCAGGGAGCACGGCCTGTTTTTCCTCTTCGCTGTGGTCCTCAGTTGTAGCTTGTTGTCTTCCTCCTCCTGGGCTGAAGCCCCTTCTTCTTCTTCTTCCTGACTCTTCTCTAGGTCTTTGCCAGCATGCACATCTGCACTCACCTCATCAATATCTACTGTTTCTATGCTGGTCAAGACTCCACCATCTCCCTGAATACCAGAATTGACTTTGTTATGTTCCCTAACTTCGGTCTCAGGAGGAGACATGCAAGCCATCAGATTCGACTGCTCCATGAGGTCCGTAGCACTCAAAGAAGGCAGCACTTCTCCTGGGATGGATTCCAAGGGCTCAGGAACTGGCACCGCATCAACCTCCCCATCTCCTGCTAGCTCTTCATTTAAGCTGTTCTGGTTGACTTCCCCAGGTGGTTTGAGAGCCCCTGGGCTATCGACACTGTTCACACTGTATCCATTTAGCTGTTCTGGAGCTGCACTTTCTGAGGTCACTGTGTTGATGCATGGAGGCTCACCGAGGCTTTCCTCTGTGGGGTTGTTCACGGGGCTTTCCGGGAGGTCAGCTGGCTCAGGATCTGCACTAATGGAGACCTCTTCATCATCTGTATGAAACAGGAAAAGAAATTACGTACTCTTTTAACAAGAAGTGTTGACTGAACCAGAGGGCTGGCTGTGGGGGTATAAGCATCACAGCAACCTGAGAAAATTAAAAGCGTAAATTAAAGTGTGAAATGAGTGGGCAACTGAACAACTATCAAGAAGTGCTGAGGTTTTTTGCTAGGCAGTCTTTGCACAGTGGATTTAATCATGGGTTTACTCATAACCTGAAGGTAACATCATCTTGAAACTCCTCTTTGAGCCAAACTGGCATCAGAGGAAATATTAAGGGAATCAGGGAAGTCTTCCTTGAGATTTTAATTACATTCTTCTTGTCACACTGAAGCTGGCAAGACTCCACAACAGGGAATGTAAAAAACTGTGTTTGCCATCCCTGAAAGGCAAAAGCTTCCCCCAAAATATTGCTTGATGTGATCCTCATCCGTACGACCTCCTCTCAGACGTCAAACAACCTGGGGTCTTTCATGCCATCCAAATAATCAAAAGACAGAAATCAGGGTTTTCCAGCAAGAGGAAAGCAATGATTTCCAGCCACTAATGCAGCTGCTGTTGGCTTGACAAAGTGTAGAAGAGAGCGCAGAGAACCCCTGAGGCAAAAATTACCTGAGAAATGCTATTGAGACTGTGACACAAAAACCAAGGTTCAACCTTAGACCATCATGACAGTCACTTCCAAATAATTACAAGAGAACATGAACCAAAACTAAACCAAAAGGGAGGAAGAAGGGGAACATGGAATTGTTTTTTGTTTAACTTTTTACTTTTTCATTAAAAATAATCAAATTGAGACATTTTCTAATCATCTTTACTATTACATTCTCCATTTTTACTTATAAAGTGTTCAAATGCAGATGACTCTACAAGTAACAGCCCGTATAGCACTTTCACTAGGGCAGGTGATGGAGAAGGAGATGAGACTTTAGTTTTCCACTCTCTTCTCTCCCAGTGATGTGGTGGAGTATTTGGAGCAGCCCAGAACAGGGGAATATAAGACACCAGTAGCTCTATCCTAAGGGGAAGCAGGGAAGAAACTGTGACTCACAATGCATCCTGTGATGGGGGACTTTATGCGCTTCCCTTTGCTCATGACTGTACCTAAAGTCCCAGAGCAGCCAGGAATGAATTCAGATTTCTGAAGAGAAAGAATGCAAACAAACAAACAAAAAAATTCTAGAAATCTAGGTAAATGATGGGTTAAGACTGAGAATTACCTGGATGGATGGAAGAAGTTATCTCAAATCGGAACTGCAGCTGGCCACTGACATGATCTGTAGGAAGTCTGCGACCCAGAGTGTAGCTTACAACCCTGTCCCTGAAAGAAAACAAATATTGTCACAACAGACTGTAACCTGCTCTATGTCTACTGTGCATAGATAAATCTGCTGTGTCCCACAAAAATACATAATAAAGTACATAAACACTATTCATCCCAGCCATGAGGGCATGTTGACTTGCATACAAGAGAACGAATGGCAGAGGAGAGGACAGTGTCTTCAATTACAATGGAACAGCTGAGTAAGTGAGTAAGACAGGCTGCTGGGATACACAAGCACGTATGTATAAATATAGAGAGAATGGTGTGAATGAAACTTCTGCAGTATGGGCATGAAAATATCGACATGGGAAGCAAACAACTCCCCCTTCAGCTACTGTAACAAGACTTTGCTTCCCTGCAGTTCTGACCATCTACCTTTCCTCAAACCTCACATTTGTGTACTTTCTTCCCTTCACCATGTGCATAAAATTCAGCTTTCCTGTTCTTGTTTACAAAACCCTGTGCAGGCCAGTCCCCGCATACCACCTTCTCTCTCTAAACTGGCTGAGTGACTGCTCTTCATCTCTTTCCACCCCTCTTACCTCTATGAAGCTGAAATATCAGGAGAACACCTTCCTGACAAGGTTGATCAATGACTCCATTCTGTCCTTGTGCAGGTCCCTCCCCTTGCCACACTTCATCCACCCCTCAGAACAGAATGAAACTATAGAAGAGATTAACTTCCCAGCTGCCCACAATGAGGCTGAATCAATCTTTGCAAAGCATTTCTTGAGTGTAACGGGTTCGCTAAATAGTAATATTTATACACCTTTTGAAGAAACACAGTTCACTTCCAGTTGGGCCAAAGATACTTGCTAGCATAGTTTCACATGCATCAGAAACTCATATAAATGAGACGACCTCAAGATTTGCGCATGACCTCTCTGAACTTGTGTGCATACTTCTCACTGAGCTTGTCTGAGATTTAAATGCCACTATGGTATCAAAACTGAGCCAGATCTGTGCAGGTTGGAGGCACTGCTCTTGGCAAAGTACATCCTTAGATAGACAGTGTTTACAACAAGGAAGTAAAATAGGAAGTTATAATCAGAAGATGATGAGAAATCTTCTCATACAG
This sequence comes from Dryoscopus gambensis, assembly GCA_013389985.1. Lineage (NCBI taxonomy): Eukaryota > Metazoa > Chordata > Aves > Passeriformes > Malaconotidae > Dryoscopus > Dryoscopus gambensis. The sequence continues at coordinate 64,271 of WEIT01024584.1, forward strand.
AGGAAAGCCAGTGATACCAGTTACAAGGTTCTACCTTCCCCAAACTGTTCTTGTCCATCTGGTTTCTAAAAAGCTACTCTATCTTCTCTACTTGAGAAACAGGGAGGTACCTTAGTCCCTTCTGGTAGATTCAGCTGTCAATATCACAGCCAGTTTCTGAACCAGCTGTTCAAAAACACTTCCAACAAGCTCATCTTCCCGCTGTTGTGCTGAATTGAGATCCAATTTTCAGAAATGCCTTCGTGGAAACTGCATTGCACATGTTTTCCTCAGAAGATGATTCTTTTTCTCCCTTGCTCATCAAGGTCTGAACATTACAGGCTTAGAGCCAACTTTTTGGCTTTGTCTGATTACTATCCATCTCCCTTAAAGTGGTTTGTGTTATTTTGGCAGCATACACTTTCCCAGGACTTTCATGCAATGGGGAAGCGGGGCAGCACTTGTGAGCTCAAGGTTGTTCCTTGGCAGCAGGGTAGGCTCAGAAAGCATTAGTTACAACATGCCACATATATATTTTTATAATATTTCCCCTTTCCAGAAGTAAAAATGAGGAGGAACAGATCTGGCATGATTTTAGCCCATAGTAATTCCCTGAAGCATGAAAACAGCCTGCTGATAACATTAAAAGAATATTCAAACTGAAAATATTGCACTCTCCAAATTTGCAGCCATGGTACACAAAAAAGTCTTCTTTCCTAAATGCCAGCTCTCACTTTTCAAAATGCCATGCATAGGGTTATAGAGGGAATTCTGTCTGGCCCATAGTCCTATAAATTCTAATTAAGACCAACACCGTTTATCAAACAACTGTGAGTTTAACAACTTCCCCTCAACATCATTATATCACAATAATGATATATCACCAGGGACTTCAGAACAGCAACACACTAGTTAAACAATGTAAGCAGCAAAATTTACCCTATGGCATGTCTTTCCAAGAGGCGTTGAACTGGCATAGAGAGTTTTCCCAGAAAACGTTTGATGATCGGTCGGCTCTTTGCAAATTTGTCTTTAACTTCTATTTCCAGGACATCCGTGGGCAGGGAGACAAAGCTGAATTGCTGAAAGAAAGGAAGGGCACAGAACAATAAGCTAGTGGCTGGGCCACAGCAACACAGAGTACTTTAGCTGTGAGGCACACCTCAGCACGGAGAAGTGAGGATCTAGTGAGGTGAAGGATATATGATCACTCTTTTCAGATACACTTTTCAGACAGATTGTTTTGAAATATCTCAATTTCTTGCTCATCTCTGCCCCAGCTCAAAAAGGAAGAACTCTGAAAACACTATTTATCCAGATCAGTCTCCTAACCTGGTTCACGCCACAGTCTCACAATGAGCTCAACCAGAAGGCAAGCCATGGCACAGGCTACTGTCACAAACAATACTGGGAAAAATAGGAACAGCACCATCTAAAACTGCTCCTGTCATCACGTGCATTGAAATGTGTTGACTGTTGTCTCAGATGGTCTGGTCATAAGAACATTGTTTTATTTGTAAGCAATGTTTTAGTAAGCTTTTAGAGACTGTGTGCACGCAAATCTGGGGTAGGAACAAGGAGAGTGATATTTTAGGTTATAGGGACAAGTATGGGAGCATTAGGGCACCTGGAGATGTCTGTATGTCCCAAAGCTAAATTTAAAAATAGTAGTGAAAAGCAAGTATATTAGGTAACTTGGCCTTGCTTTCTCCTAGACTGGCTAAATTCAATTTAGGTGTGGAGCTGGTGACACAGGTCACAATTTTTCGAAATATCCACTACTACTAGAATATCATCAATCAAAAAAGCACAGTTCAGCCAAAGAAAATGTCCCTTTTCCTTGAACAGCTGTGCCTCAAGACACACAAACACCAGGATATTCCATACAAATTGTAAAATCCAATTGTGTTCTGATTTTATCACCTGCCAACCCATTGCATTTTGGGATACTAAGACTGCCTTGGGACCAGGCCCTGGTCCATGATCACAGTTCCCAAATGTTTGCTCTAGGAGGATGTTCTCATGCATAAAACCAGCAGCATTTTGGAAACACAATTAAGCCTTTAAAGAGTGGAAGTGTCCTGTGGCACAGCCCAAAGGCTTTGCCATTTGGAGGCAGCTGTGGTTTGAGATCAAAAGTGAACTTACTGAAATGGGTTTGGACACAGCTTGTAAACACTGATCATTTTACATAATTCAGTTTTCCATTATCTGAGCACTTGCTCCTGCTGTTGCTCTCATCTAGTATAATTCTTACTGGGCAAGATTTTTCTAAGGCAATCTCTGACTGCAGGTGCCTCAGGCTCATGCCATTCACACTGAAAAGCCAAAAGGAATCCTTGTTTGTAGAAAAAATGGACCTCCAACCCTCTGAAAAAATGGATCCCAGCAAAACACTTTGGTTTGAGAACTCAGAGACTTAAAAATGCATTTTCAAAAACCACCAATCACTTTTAAAAACATGTTTCTTGTGATATTTAAAGATTGGAATGTAATCTTAGGATGTGGAAGCAAATCACCATCAAATCCTAGTTTCCCTCTCTTCCTTCTCCATCTTTTCTGACAAGTGCCAGACCCTGTACCTTAGCCACAAAATATTGATTACACTTACACTGTTCAAAGCCTTGGCCTTTACTACCCTGTTTGGCCTCTACTATCATGTCTATCTGGAAGAGAAAGGACTCTGTGTTTCATGGTCTTATCAAGCATAACTAACCTTAAGTAGTAATATATTACTGATAGAATAAATTAAATCCTTTCCTTGCCTAATATTTGCAAATTATCACACAGCAATGGCCAGTTTGTGAAAATGACAGCATAAGCTTCATATAGAAGTTTAAAAAAAATCAAACCCAAAATCCCAAACAAAGGAAAACAAAACAACCCCACCAAACCCCCCAAACCTCAAGCAAACAAAAACCCAACCAAACAAAAAGACACTGATATAAATTCTGCAGTACCCTTGGGTTCACACTCAGGGTTGTTGTGATTAATAACTCATCTCAAGGAGGGGTGAAAAAAGGAGGCTGCAAAATCACAACAGAGATAAAAATCAACTCTCTTCAGGAAGAGGGAAGTTTGGTGTGGCTTCTAACATGTGCCCAGAAACTTCACCACTGATAAGCAAAAGAGCTGCATTTTAAGAACAAGTCTGCTGACATCTTTTGATGTTACTATTACAATTTTTATTGTAGGTCTTCTGTTATTTGGAACTTTTCTTATTATTGCAACTCCTAGTGTTACAGAATTAACTCAGAAGTTCAGCTTTCACATTAAAAAAAGTATAACACTCATAGTTGCAGAGGAAAAACAAGAATACAAAAACTTAGCATAATAAGCCCAGGTATATTATTTTTAAAAGACTTCTGATTTTTTTGACAGTCATTACTTGAAGCCAGATTCTTTTATCCTTTTCAGCTGGCACTGACTACTGGATATTTTCTTTCACAATCTACACCAGCAATCTTTCCCCTGTATATTTTCACTGTGGCCATAGCTCGCTTTGTGGGCTTGTTCACTGGTTGTTTTTATTTTTCCCCACAAAAGTTTAAGTTCTTTGAATCACAACCACTAGTTCAAACCCTGCAAGACTGGTCAAGAACTTCATGGAACCTGCTGGAATCCAAAGATATTAAATTAAATCTTACATTAACTGTAGAAGAGTTTACTGAAGTTTACATAAATCGGCGCTTTTTTCACAGTCAATAAACAAAGTGAAAGTATAATTTCTGGCAGATTTTAAATTCTGCTGTCATGACTTAACTTGTTCCAGAGCTTTAGGCTCTTTAGCTGTTCAGAGGTCCACCAAACTTGACAATGGCTTCATGGAAGTGGTTTGTGACTCTGTCTGAGCATTTCTTTTATTTGAATTTAAAAAATCTCAAAGGAAGTAATGGATTTCAACACAGGTGCTAACTCATCTACCAGAATAGCTACAGTTTCAAGTGTAAAGCCCAAGAAGAAAACTTTGTCTAGTGACTGATTATGTGTTCATTTGAATAGCAGCAGACAACAGGACACCCGTAAAAAACAATTCACAAGAATTTATTTAAGTAATTACTAGAACTTGTTTTCACTTGATCCACAACCAAAATTCAAGTAAAAATGCATCGTATAAAATTTAGGGAACAAAAGTCTTGCAAGTAATGGGCAGACCCCAAATTTATGTATGATCTACAGGAGTCAGTGAATGAACAGATAACAAACAAGAAGTTAAATCTCTATTCTCTGATAAGCCCAAGCCAGTAATTACCTACAATGTTGCATTAGCACAGTGCATTGCCCTGTATATCACACCAACTTGGTGCAAAATGACTCTTAGAACTGGAGATGATACTTGACACAGCGCACTCCACAGAGGAGATGGCAGATTGCCGCAGCAGAATGAAAAGCCATTACGAATAGCCTGTTCCTCACAGAGGGCCTGGCCCTAGAAATAGCCCCTGACCCCATCTTGTCACTGTAGTATCTGGTCCTTGCCAACTAGGGATGCAAGGCCTCTCCTTTATAGGAAAGGTGAGGAGGTTCTCCACTCAGGAGGTAAGGAGAAAGGATGAGGTAGTGAACCAGCTGCCCTTGTGTCTGGAAGAATCCCAGATTGAAAAACCCCCAGAGTTAGAGGCTTTGGAAAAGAGTACAGACATTCAGAGGGGAAAACCTTTTTATTTTCCTCTAGAAATGTATTAGGACTGTTAGAGGAAATGGTTGTCTGTCAGGTGTATTCCTAAAAAGAAGTCACAATCAGAAAGTCTGAACACAAGGAATGACTGAAGATCCCTGGTATACTGGGGAAAAATAGCACTTGTCGTGAGCTGCAGAAAGGAGGCCTTGGGGAGGCTGATGTTTCCTAACCTCTGGAATTCCTTGGCCATGTCTGCATTAGGAAGATTTATGGTACAATGTGAGTGGATCCGGAGAGCAAAGCAGCTGGTGCTGTGCACCTGACTACCACATCCAGACATGTTGCAAGGATTTTACCATGAAGCGACTCCAGGCTGGTGCCCTGGATTGAACTCCCACTTACTGTCTGAAAAGCACTCGGTGCACTCCTGGAGCGCATCTCTTTGCTTCCCTTCTGCTGACAGTCATTGAGTTTATGCACTTCAGGACTGACAAGCGGTGTCTTTAGTGGGGGCAGCAGGAGATTTGCTTTGAAATAGATCTCTTGAATGGAACACAAATACTCTTATAGATGGACCCAGTGAATTGTTAAGAACCATGTTCAACAGAACAAGTTAGTATGGGTATTATTTTCCCAGCATCTTCTTCAATTATTTCCTTTTTAGGGTGCGGTTGTGTCCTCGGTTGCAGTGTATTCTATTACCATCTGTTGTGGCATGGTGGATGAGGGTGCCGTGACCTTCCCGAAGACGTCTCCATGGGGTCTGGAGTTGCTTCTGTGGGGCCACTGCCTTTCCAGCTGATGATCTCGGATGCACCAAGGCCCCTGGTCTGCCCCACTCGCTGAGCCTCCATTTCTGGGTGGCTTCCCGGAGGAAGCAGCTCTGCAGGGGTCAGACTCCCATAGGGGTGAAGCAGGTAGCATCAGCTTAGTCAGAGAAGCAGCAGGCACGCACACACATGCAGGCGGATGATGAAAGAGTCAGGAAGGGTTCTGGCATGTTCTTGCATGAGACGATTTATTTCAGTCTCATGGCTGGGGAGGTTAGGAGCCAGGAACAAGATGGAGGAAGGACCCGGGCCTTATATAGGAGGTTCGCAGGGCGGGCCAAACATTGGGATCGAGGGTGTTGGGGTGCAGGGGCGGTACAGAGACGGGGTTAGAGCAAGGGAACCAATAGGAATACCGCAAGGGAGGGACTGAGGCACAGGGCCAACAGGGAAGCAGGGAAGGGAAAACATACATGTAAGGAATAAAAGGGGGCAGGGAGAAACAATGGATCAATCAAAGGAACAGAACTGGGGTACATAATGTCCTTAGGAGAAGCCTGCCTCTCAAGCCTGGGGGAAGACCCCCTGCCACAGCCCCCAATGGGCTGGGTCACTGCAACAACCATCTTCATGAGCTGTTGAAACCAGGTGTAGCAATGTTCCTTGCCTCCTCCCTCCGGACTATCTCCTGTTAATGGGCCTAACAATGCCTTGCTGCATGACTCACCATGCCATTGTGAGATGCTTCGCCCAGGAGGAGGAATTGAGTGTTCCCATCTGTGTATACTCAGAGGTTTGGAACACCACAGACAGCCTTTTCCACTGGATTCCCAGAGGACAAGAGCTACATAGCCACCACTGGCCCTTCTGAGGAAGACCAGACCCTTCTACAGCATCACCACTTCAACAGAACCACATCTATCACTTCAGGAGGACTGCAGCCATCATTTTATTGGACTGCTACTGCCACTCTGACTAACAGGGTTTCAGGTTGTATTCTGACTCTGTCAGTTTAAACCAGTGTTTTCGGCCTTTATTTTTAATTTTCCTATTAAATTGTCATTCTGACTTGGTGTCTCCCACTGGTTTGTTTTCAAACTAGTACAGATTGCATCTCGCTGGAATTATGACGACTAGGAGGAAACAGACTTGGTCTAGATGCAATGTCTGTCATTACATCTCTCTACTTTCCCCACTTCTTCAGCCATTTGTCAATGCCTGTCCCACTTGTTATAGTGGCAAGAGATGCAATGACTGCTTTGTTCCCACATGTTTAACACAAAGAGGGAGCAGGACAGGAGAGAGATCCTTTTAATTCCTCACTAAGAGAAGAGCTGCCGCATTATAACATCCTATTAGACACTGGAGAATCTGTACCAGGCTCATCTTTAAAATGTTCCTGCCAGTGGAAAAGCTTTAGCTGATATTTTCTCAGGCACCAAAAATCAACAAGCTATAATTAATTATTTCCATACAGAAATGGAGGGAGAGGAAAGAGCAAAAGTGGCATGATAAAGAAAATCAAAGCAACATGTTAACATATCAAGTCTTCTTGGGTGAAGCAGTGTATCATCAGTTTGGGCTCTGGTCAGTAATAAGTCATTAGGATTCTCCTCTCATTTACACAGATTTTACACAGCTGCCTCCTGCAGATTCATTCTCACAAGAGACATAAATCAGAATCAAAGCTACCTAGAATCAGCTGAGACAGTCATACTCTCACACCATCTCAATGATCTAAATGTAAATCTCATTTTACATCTTCAAGCACAATCTGTAAACACTGTAGTAAACACCACTGAAGGAGTTTCAGATGGTAACCTACTTTTCAGGGCCCATTTGCTTCCAGATCCAGCAACAGTTTTACAGACACAGATGATTAATTTAATCAACGTGAACAGATCTCGGGGGGACCTTACTGCACGACATGTGAGGTAAAGAACAAAGGCCCATGCTAATGCTGACCTGGCAGAACATATCTGTATCCATTTTTAAGATAACACAACCACTTCCAGAGCTTGGAATAGTTTTCATAGAAAGCCAGCTACTGGTGATGATTCATTTCCATGTTTTATTTTTACCAAAGTTGTTTGCATCCCTGAATACAGATGGATCCCAGTGACTCAATAGCAATATCAAGGAAGTTGTCAAAATGGATAGAGTATGTCTATTAGCACCAATTAGACAAGTTATGGGCAAGTCAAATTCTTTAAAAACAGTCAGTATAACAATTGGTAGACAGTATAACAAAGTCAGTATAATAGAGGTAGATAAATTATACACTAATGACAGAAGAGTTTGGCTCTTGATTTGGAGTTGAATAAGCAATAGAATTAAAAATAAAATTTATTTGTGATATCCATCATGTATGGGTTTGATACAAGCAGAAGTAAATCTTAAAAGGCTGTGAATTACACTTGATGGATGAAGATGCATTTATTCTTTCAGCTGAATATTTCATTAGTGGGTTTTGTTTCAAATACTCCAGTGAAACAATTACAGTCTTAATGTATACTCCACTCTGTCTGTATTATTCTGTTCTCCATTCAAAAACCTCCTCTACATGTCACTACCTTCCCATACAACACTACTTACACCAACAGCTGGATAAGCTCATCAAGAATTCCAGTTTCTTAAGCTTTCTACAGTACTCCTTAATGACAAGACAAAATACTGCAGAGACAGTAGTGCCAAGGGCAGAGCTCCACTGTTGCCAAAGGTGGGGACGTGCCTATGCCTAGTGTGAGACACTGGTAGAACACAGCAGTGACTGCAGGGGACCAAATCCAATGCAGTTTTTTGTTCTGGCATGGCACAATTGCTGGGGGATTTTTCTCTACCATAAAATCTCTACCAGATTTTTCTCTACCATGCACATAAATACATGTTGATGTTCTAAAGTCTAATTCAATCCTTTCTACTGAACTCCTTCAAAGTTGGATAGGGCCTACGGCAAATTGGCTTTCTGGATTTCTCCCTCAGATTCATCTCGGAACTGTCTACGAATTTATTAGCACAGCAAAGACTGAAAATATTTGAAGACACTTATCAGCACTAGTATACAAAGCTAGCAAGTCTTATAGATGCAGAAGTTGCAAGTAAAATGCAGTTCTAGAAGAATAATGTCTTAAAAAAAATCTAGATGATTTTTCACACCATAACTCATCCCTGAAGAAGCTAAAGTTGTCTTGGGCTTTCACACTTCAATCATCAACAGATATTTAAATCCGTAGCTGTAAAGCTACAGTCTGTCTGTGCAGTCAATGTTTTACTCTTTACCTGGACACGTGTGCAGAAATGTTATACAGTGAAGCTACCACCTGCAAGGCTTTACTCAGTCCTGATGACACCTTTGGCGAAAGTCTACTAAATTCAGGATCTGGATTTCACTTCACCTATATATTGTTTTTATGCTTAGGTGTGAGGGCCTCCAAGGTTCTGCAGCATATTCTTTTGTATTTGCCAGTAGAAGGGGGAAAAGCTTATCTAGGTTAAACAATAAGGAGCTCAATCAGTGTGATGTTTCTGTTGCTTTTATTTTGGACTTCTCTTGAAATTAAAGAATGATTCTGTGAGACCATGGTAGGATTGTCAGCGTTCTAGTGTTCTAAATAATAGATCAAAATCAGATCAAATATAACCCACAATTTAGTTTAAATTCATACCATTGATTCAAATATCTTAAAACATCTTCAATTGTTCTACTCTGTTCTGGGAAGACTGAGCTTTGCTCAAGTATCCCCTGCTTGTATGACTTTAAGTTTGTGCTACATAAGGTAGCACCTGTTCCATCAGCCAACATAAAGCCTCTAGAGAGGCAGAGGGTTAACGTAAACCCCTTATTGCCTGACCTGGCTACTTTGGCAAAGTGTTCTTCAGTCCCAGAACTACTGGGTGGTCTATCCCATGCCAGTTCAGCCTTCAGGATCATAGAATCAGTGCCCAAGTTATAACTCGGCATTAAGAAAAGCAGTCACAGACCAGCACTCAGACAGTCAGCTGCATCTTGGCATTCCTGCAGGCAGCATCCAAACCCAGTGATCATATCACTGATGATGGCCTGCACTACAGAAGCCTTCTCTCCCCAAACCACCTCCCGCTGGCATTCAAGCCCCTGAGTGCTTCCTTCTTCTGGTTTTGCGTCGGTAATCTCAAGAGACAGCTTATGTGAGAAATTATTCAAGTGAAATATTTTTGAAAGGTTGTGAGTTATCTGAGGTGCAGAGAGCATGAGTTACACAGCTGAAAATACTGTAAATCTGTGTATCAGATCTGTCATATTAACTGCTATTTGTTAAGTGCTCTTGCTCTCTGCTTATTCGCATCAATTAATTCACCAATGAAATGCGGTTGTCTTCAGAGTGATAAGGCAGCCATCCCAAACACTCTTTTGTCTCAACTATAATTTAACAGTATTTGTAAAAGCTGAGGCAAAGAAACAAGGAGTGAAGCTGCAGGAGGTTGAGATTGTTTTTAACCTAGTAGTGGGCTTGCACTTTAAGGCAATCTACTCCTCCAGAGTTAGATTATTGGAGTTGAAATTCAATGCGTCATTTAACAGATGACACTTCCTACTACTTTAACTATGCTGAGTGGTTGCATCAGCTGATTTTTATAGTCATCTCACTGGCCATTCCTCAGAGCTCTCTTTCCACTCACCAGTAAATAAAACAAAAACTGAGGAAACAGTCTGCTCAAGCTGCCATAGTGTCAGAGACTGAAATATTATCGTTTACGACTTAAACATTTTCATGAAGGACTTTTAAAGCTGTATTACAAAAGCTGCAAAGAAGACTACCACACCCTGAATGGGGCTCTGAGAGGCCCTGGACTGCTCGCTGATGAAGATAAGATAAAGTAACAACTCGGAGCTGGGAACATTCACAGAGCACAAGCTCAGGTGTGGAGCTCACAGCCCCAGGGCTATCAGCTGCCAGGCTCGAACAGACCCTCGCACCAAAGGGTGGGGGGAGAGAGGCTTTGGGTTCGTGTTGGGAAAGCCTCTGGTCAAAGGTGCAGTGACTGCCCATCCTCCACCGTGCAGAGGAGCCCAGCTGAGGGGCCCTCCACCCGGGGAGCAGCTGCATCCACATGAAGGACAGAGAGGGTGTCATGGCCCATCAAAGGCCCCCAAAAAAGGGTCCCCAGACCCTGCACCAGAGCACCAGAGATGATGCAACAGACCCTCAGTGCTGCAAGGGACAGTGTCAACCTAGCCCCCTGCAAGGGAGGCACCTGGGCGTTCCCCCCTGCCCAAAGTGTGTATTAATCCACGGGATTCTACACTCTTCAGCATGTGGCAGCGTGGCAGTGGCAGCGGGGGACCCTCACCACCACAAGACCAGATGGAGGGGAGCAACGAGATGTCATTGGGACCCCTGAATGTGTGATAAGCTTCCACCTAAACCCTGTCATCCTGTCCCTGTCCCCTCACCCCCCCGCTACATTTCTTTCTTTTCTTTTTGTTTCTTTCTTTCTTTCTTTTCTTTTCTTTTTCTTTCTTTCTTTCTTCCTTTCTTTCTTCCTTTCTTTCTCCCTTTCTTTCTTTCCTTTCTTTCTTTTTCTTTTTCTTTCTTTCTTTTCTTCCTTCCTTTCTTTTCTCTTTCTTTCCATTTGCCTCTTTTACTATTAAATAAAATATATCAATTTTTTTAGCACCAACATCTAACCTCATTTGGTTTTAATCTCGTTTTTGGGTGTATTTTGAACCTTCTGAGTCCTTTCCGTTTTATACACAGAGACTTAATTTTCTTTGCTCGCCTGGGTTTAAACTGGATCGCAACACATAGTTAAGAAAGAAACACAATAAATATGTCTAAGGTAAAGTCCAGAAACCTGAGGTACTTTATCTGCCAAACCACAGAATGTCCTATCCAGCTGGAGGTATGCGAACTACTTTTTAGAACACTTTGCTTTGTTCCTATCATCTATTACTTATCTGAACTGTGCATCACTTCACTGGTTTTTGAAAAATTAAATCTTTTTAAAGGAGCTTTTCCCAAACAATGTGACAGCAGACATATTGTTTCAATATGAAACAATATGAGAATAGTGTCATTATTTTTCTACCATCTATATTAGGAGATAAGCATCCACCCTTCTCAATTCTCCTACATGTACACAAGATTTGGGAAATGGGCACTTCCTTTGCATTTGACCTCCAATTCACCTTTTGTGCTTTTGCAATTGTCTGGACTAGCAGGGCAATACCTGCCTAACCTGAGGCTGTAGAGTCAAGCTGTCCAGTGCCATGTGGTTTCTGGACACTCACTTATTTAATGTTACAGATGTTTTTGAAGAGCATGTGAAAACATACAGAAACATGTTCAGAATGATGTTTCTCTATCAGGAGAAGATACTACCTGGGCTTTAACTTGTCTCAGCAAAAAATTCTCAGTGTGAGGGCTCTTTCACCTCTACAGAGATCCTTGCTGCAAGTGTCAGATTGTGACTTGCTACTCCTCATCTATAAGACATTTCCATGTCCCCTTGTACAAAGTACTGCAAATCAGAGCAATGGAAGAATAGCTTTAAGTCAGGATAACTTGTGCTGAACAGAATTTGAACAGCCTATGAAATAATCATCAATATTACATGAGAGAGATGAAAATTTGCCCGAGGTACTGCAGTGCTCTCAGAGTGTTTGTGTAATGCAGGTGGTTACTATACAAACAGAACAAGTAAGTATGGTATGGTAAGTATGGTAAGTATGTGATGAAAAATACCAGAACAAATTAATATAAATTAATCAGTAATCTTTTAGTCTGTAGGACTTTTGGTGCTAAAGCCCTACAAAACTGAATTGACTTTCACTTCTGAATATGCTCAAGGGTAATCAAGAACATATATAAAGATCCTAGTCTGCAGATATGTCAAGAATTTTATTTCCCTATTCCAGATTTTTTCAAGTTTAGCATCCAATACAAATCAGATAGATCATTCAACTGAAAAAAAAAGAATGTCTGCCTTCTATTCACATGGAGTGACAGAGAATCTAAGAAAAGAATGACCCTTGTGAAATAATACATTGCCTAAAATTTGTTTTTGCGAAAACAACTTGTGACTGATACTCTTAACGAAATAGCTATGAGTCCTTAGTGTTTTGTCACTTCATATATTCACATCCATAAGTGAAAAGGGTGGACAGAAGAATGGCTACCACCATGATACAACAACAGTTTTCAGTCTTCCCTCTCCCCTTGTCCCATGAAGGGACAAAGTTGCAGAAAATCAGGCCTATGGTCTTCTGTGCAGCAGAAACCAATGCAGCTTTTCAGTAACAAAACAGAGAGTTCAGACGGGCTGATTGCACAGACTGCAGCACAAGTGCATGTAGTTAAACATCCCAGTATCAGCTGAGGAGAAGGCAGAAGGAGAACATGCTGAACCGTGGCTTGGCTCTTTTACACTCCTTTGCCACTCATAGCCTAACAACAGAAAGGGAGAAGCAGCATTCTTGCACGCGATCAAGAAAACCTGGGGGCTGAACAGCAAAGCTGGAAGCCAGCTGTGCTCTTTTGCTTTTCCATCTCCATAATTAGGCCATTTCATTGTTTCTCCTTTTCTAGCTGCCAAACTCCACTTGGAAAAGAAATGTCAGCCCACAAACTCAGCCATTTGGCATGGCTTGAGGAGAAGACACTGTGGTAGGCAGGGACAGGCGCTTACGGAAGATTTCGGGATGTAACGGAAGCAGCAGGGCCCTTCCCCCCCTCATCCCCTATGGTATCTTATCACCCCCATGGTATGTGACCCACCCTAACTCCAGTAGTTTTCCATTCCCTTACTAACCCTAGTTAAAACCTAACCATCCCCTGTGACGTAGTGAAACCCCCTTGACTACTTAACCCCACGATGTTAGGTAATAAACGCCATTTTGCCGTCCACCACATTGGTGTTAGCGTGTCCTGTGGCCCGAGTGGCTCGGGAGGGGTCGGGCCGCTGTGCTGGATTTCTGAAACCAGGTCGTCACGCCTTCACTAGAAGGCAACAAGACACCCATGACATTTTATCAGGGCCACATTCCTATGTACTGAGCATCACACATACGCACAGAGCAAGTTTCCCCTTCATACCTGCTCCCTTCTAGGTCTGAGTCTTATGCACTCCACTGAAAGGTCTCTGCTAACTGCCTGATCCACCATGTCAGTTCTAGCTTGACCATGTCCTCAGCTGGACCTGGGACCTCTCAACCAGATGCATCTGACGCTTGGCTGCACAGAGGAGTTATGACTTGGTGGATGCCTCATCACAGTGCTCTCAACTAAGTCCTGCTAGAAGGTATTTTTCTCTGACTAGTTTCAAGGTTGTTTCCCAGTCATATAACTTCCCCCACCTGCCACATAACCTGATGTGGCACTAGTTTCTCCAGGTAGGAGCATTCAATGCCATTTCTGCTGTCCTTTTGCCCACTCACAGTTCCATGTCTACAGAGTTTGACCTAATTATCCCTAAGCTACTCTACAATTTGCATTTTAATTTGAATAAATCTATGCAGTGTATTTATTTACTTTTACTCTTTCCTGCAGTGGAGATATTGTTGTGACAGAGCACGCCAGTAAATCACACCCAGTATGTCAGGCTCCTTTAATTCCAAAGAGATTCCTTATTCTTGGCTGCCTACTGCTATTTCGCATGCAATTTAAAAACAGCAGGCAGCAATTGAACTCTCAGATCTCATTAATACGTACAAATCCTTCCAACAAAAAGAAGCAGACTAGAGACTTTCTTCAAGGTGATGGCCAAGTGTGCCAAAGTTGCCTTTAATTTATATTGCCACTGATGCTTTTCAATCACATCACTTCTCTTTATTTGCATGCTGTACTTGTTCTGCTTTATATAATGTCTCCTCTCTGTGTAAGAACACTATGACAATCTAGCAGCAGCCTTTCATGCTATGCAAGTTTATTTTTCAATTCTGTTTTATGCCTGCCTTCAATAATTAACAACTTCATAAATTACACCAATGAAGCACAACCTATAGTGAAAGTATGCTGAAAGTTTTAATGTGTCACTCATCTTGTAGCTGATTAGGTCTTTTGTACTGAGACAAGTAGTCATGAAATGTATCAAGCACAGTTAGGTCAACAACTATTTAGCCAAGAACAGAATTTAGAAAAAAAGACAGGGATAGTACTAGAGTAATGTCCATGTTCTAAGAAAAGTCTCAGCTTAACTCTCAAACTGCTTACCTCTCCTTGCCAGATTGGGTTAACAGTGTTACACATGATCTTAGATCTTTTCTCCTGTCCATGATGAGGAAGTGCTGGGAAGATGCTATGTTTTCCAGGCTGGATGGAAATCTTCAGATAAGGATCTGGATTGAAGAACATCCCTTTCTTCAGACCAAAAGCCTGGAAATCTGAAAGAAGGTAAAGAACCTGATTATTTTTCCACCTGATTATATTTGCCACATTCCAGGCATCTCTTTGGGATGCTAGGAACAGTATATAGGGAACTGGTAAGGAACTCAAATAATATGGCAGGAATGTGAAAAAACTCACTGTGTTTATTGTGAGGCAATGTAACACCAAACCATAATGGTCTTGTGATTTAGGATTTACAAATTATTATATATTGAAAGTGCAAATTTACAGCCTGATTGTGCAGACTGATCCGACTTCTAAATCAATATTTACGCCACTTCAAGTGATCTACTAATTTTCCTAATAAGTTGAGCACCTGCTCAGCCTGACTGTAGTGGAAGGACTACTCTGAAAAAGAGATCCAGTCATTTAATGACAAAGTCATGGCATTTGGTACCCAACGGATGTCATTTTTCCTAGGTATCAATTTTACCACTCTACAAATCTTAGCTTTTACACCACTTTTTTGTACATGAGAAGTCATTTTACATTTTTTCCCACTTTAAATAATTTTCTTCCCTGCATGGGTTAACTTCACCTTAGGAAAACTCTTGTCTATAATGTCCAAATTTTAAGCAGGGCTTTACAGCTGCAGAACTCCCAGGGAGCATAATATGTGTTGTACACACAAAAAATGCCCAGGCACTTATTTGAAAATTCCCCCACAACATTCTGAAGAAGGACACAATGGCCATTATGATCTGTCCCTGTGAAGCCAAGGAAATGCAAACTAATCTGCTGGTATATCAGGAATTTTGACTCAACAGACACAGACTGAACCCTCCAGTCTTCTCTTTCAGATGCATTTCTAAGCTTTCTTTGGAATATATAAGTACTTATTCCTATTAGCGAGTTCAGTAGCTAATTTATTTTCCACCACTCTTTGCATGGAGATTCTCCTCTGTGTAAAGCTTTATTTCACACTGGGCTATAAGAACTGTACTGCATTCTGCCTATTTTCTCTTGCTGTATTGGAGAGATAAAAAGTATTAGACAAGATGGTTTCCAAAACTGCGTAGACGCATACCTAAACATTCAATTTAAACACATATTTTTTCTTTTAGGCAGTTTTTAAAAACATTAATTTTCACGGTCTTCTAATTCTCTTCTGATTAAAAACCCAATTATTCCAGCAGGTTGTGGGAGACCATGAAAAACCCTCCAGGCAGATATTTTGGATGAATCTGAAAATCCTACACATTGCACACCATCATCAGTATTTTTTCCAGAAAATAGCTATATCAAACCCAGTTGTATATTGCTTCCTTAACATATGGTAATAGCCAACACAATAAAATGTGCAAGTTAAAAAGAATTGCTTTTCTTTCCGTTGGTTTTAATCATCTATTCCACCACACAATTCATGCTGCAGATATTCAAAAGCTGTTGGACAGATGGTCCTGAAACAGACTGTATTTTAAGAATCTCATTCTTGAGACATTCTCTAACAATTAACAAAAGAAAAAAAAATAGAGGACATCACTACTAAGAGCTTATTAGAAAGTACTTTGCTGAAATTATGTACTGCCATGGTCCTAGCAATGCTATCACACAAAGAAAATTATCTGCTTCAAACAGATAACACTGATTTTTTTTCCCCCTTTTTTTGTTTTCTGAGTGCACAATCTCTGTGTAACCAGCATGTATCTCATCTAACAGCCCTGCTGAAATCCTATATGGCAGACTCTTGCTTTGGAAGTGGTACTATTAGAAATGCATTCGAGAAATTGAAACCAAGACTGAAAAAAGAGTATGAATGATAAGGGCCAGCAGTGTATTAGTTCAGGTTGCTAACATATGAGAGGAGAGAAAGACCTCTGGGATCTTATTTTCTTTCTCTCTGATATTTCCTCAAAAGAGTCTGAAACTTAAATATCCATTGCTGTATATGTTTCCGATATTCTTTTTCCTTCAAAGAGACACCATGCTATCTTTGGGTACCACTGAGTAAAGAAATAATCTACTGATAGAAAATACCTAGCACTCAATACCTAGCACTTATATATCATGTATCATAAACAAAATACATTAATGATGACCTAGCAGCCTCTTTCCAGTTATGGGAATTAGAGCACAGCCATGAAGATGAAGGTACTCCTAACCTCAGTTAATAGTCTCATTTTTGTATTTGGATGAGGAAAAAAAAGTAATTTAGCTAAGCACACAGCATGAGATTTTATTTGTGTAATTTTCTTGCTGAAATTGTACAATACAAAAAATTTTGTTAAAAAGTCAGTTAGAAACTTCAATTTTATTGTCTGAAGTATGAATAGGGCTAGCAGAAATTGCTTTCCCAAGGACAAATATCCCAGTTATATACCTCACCACAAATTCTCATCACTGTGAAAAATAGAGCATAAAAACTGAAAAAGCTCTTAATAAAGCTACATGGCTATCTGCAGATAACCAGAATTTCATTTAATTTGAAGCAAACCCTATCTGTAGGTCCTGTACCTATCTGCTGTAACCTGTTGTAACTCTTACCACTCCTGTGTGACTCCCCAGCAGAATAATCCCAGCTATTCTGCCTTTCCAAATGCAAATATTTTTCTCTATCATCTTCAGAAAAAAAGGTTCAGAAGATACTAAACTTTTAAGTGAAGGTCTGAAGCTAACTGAATTTAAATCTTTGGTTGAATGAATGAATTCCAGAAGACTGGGACATACCCTGCTGTACACTATAGTTTTATAGCTCATTTCTTGGAGGCATATGAGGAAATGCTACAAAGATAACTGATCTGTGGTTTGCAAAGGTGTATTTTCATCCAGTCTCTTTAAAAAAAAGTTATTAATATACCGTATGTCAGTTTCTCATTCAGTCATAAATCACACTTTAGTGTGAAAGAGGTTATATACATCTAACAGTTTAATAATGTCAGGCCGTCTCTCATGACAGATGACAGAAGGAAGGAATCCAGGTAAAGACAAAGTAATTACAGCCTTTCACCGCCACAGACTTGCACTACTTGTAAGTACATGCATCCTGTTTCAGCTATGCTCTCTTCACTGGAGAAAAATGTCTTGTACTACCTGCCGCCTGCTGCTGTCCCCAAGTGACTCATGAATTTGTTCCAACTTCAGAGCTTTCTTTTCATATATGCTGATCTCCAGGTGCCTGGATGACCTAAGGATACACTGGGTCACTTGCATCCATGTACCCTCTGTCCCTAAGGTGTGCCATAGACTTCCCTGTTTGCTTTTTAAAGGAGCATTTGGCAAATCTATTTGCCATGCAGCATCACA
>WEIT01024584.1:86653-114165 GCA_013389985.1 Dryoscopus gambensis
TTGGAAAGTAAATGCAAAGTGGGCTGCAGAGCTTTCCTTAAAGCTTTTTTCAGTCTAGCTAAATTAGGCTTAAAATATTTCTCTTGGTATTTTAAATAATGAAAGCTATAATAATACAGTGATCATAAAAATGATTAAGAAGCTTAATCATGGGAAATTATCTTCTTTGAGATCAGTGTTGCCAGTGAACCTATTAATCTGAACCAGTCTTTCACAGAACCAACTTCTAATCTTCAAGGAAGCAAACATGAAATAAAAAACCCTCCTAGTGACATGGTGCAAACTCTCTGCTATTTCCATTCTCCAGAAGCTAGCCATCTTCTCACGCCTTGAAGGATCATTTTACACCTTCTTCATTGTTTGACATTTTTATTCAATCCAGAAATCTTTTCTCAAAAAAACCCTCCAGTGAAACCAGTTGGATTTGGTCCAATCAAATACTCAATAAACTACATTAAGAATAAAGCACTTTGTCAACAGATTTTTATAAAAAAAAGCCTGTTTCTACACAGTTCATTTTAACACAGGGTCTCACTGGACTATCTCAGCAGTAGAGAAAGCAATACAAGTCAGCTGAAATGCACTCATGTTATTCAGCATTTCTTGGGATTTGGCCTACTTTGAGATTTTTCTCTCCCATTCTACTAACTTTTCCTTTTTAAAAAAATATATGGCAAAAGGCATAGCTCCCCTTGCATTCTTTAGATGACAGACTGCTTAGGGCATGATGGCTCTGCGTTGGTGCAATGGGCTCCAGTCACACTAATGGCCTGCCACTTTTTTTTTTTAACTGCAACTAAATCAACCATAATTTGGAAATCTAACTTTTAAGTAATGACTGTATTAATTAACGACTGAAGATGACAGTATACCAAAATACAGATATTGAAAAGGAAAACTCTGTATAAGCCAAAAGGACTTGTGACAATGGAGAGGTTACTGCTGAGATAGCAGTGCAAATGGAAAGGAATCCCAGTTTCCTCCAATGCCTCTGGGACGTCTGCCTTGATTTGCATTTTATTAGCTAGCATAATAGACATACGATTAGCAATAATTTTGCTTTGAGTCAACATTTTGTTGTTGTGGTGCTATGAAGGTAATAAATAAAATCCTTGTGATGTGTTAATCTGTTAATTTCAGAAAGACTGAAATGGAACTATTTTGGTAACTTAGATTTTTGATAAAATAATTGCTGAATTAGTTTATCAAAGCCTTTCAAATACCTGGCTGTGATGATGTTGTTAATATGGATGTGATATATATGCAGATTAATTGCTTGTGGATCACTGGAATAAGATATCCCAAATGTATTATCAGGTATGGTCTTTAGATACTTTAAATCAAGCTGTAAATTAGATATTCTAGTTTAGAAAAGGGCCCACTGAGACCACATTATTTAGCAGTCTCACAAATTACTAGTCTTGACATCTCTTGACTTACTAGGCCAAAGAATCTGAGAGAATGAAAAACTGTAACTAGTTCTGGGCCAAATTTTCTGTGTAAGATTATTTATGGATGCTAAAAAATATTAAGTCTACTTCTTTATTTCTGTTGAGCTAAACCTGTGGTTTTATCAACTGGTGGGTGGATGTCCAGTGTGCAACTTGGCAAAAGTAGTCATGTGTTAAAAAAGCCTTGCCCAATCTCAGTCTGATTTTCCATGTATCATATACAACCTCTCAAGAACCACATGGGCTGCCTAATTTGGAAAAGCACTGGCATGCATACTTAATAGAGGGAAGCTTGAAATAAATCATATGGCCAAAACCAATCATATAATGAGATGCTTGTCCAAGAGTAGGACTTTACACTTAAAGGCCTATGCCTGTAAAACATTTGAACTAGGGTAACTTTTTTACTCTGTACTACTTGCTCAAAGAATTTCCAAGTCAAGTCAAGCATCTTTGTCTTCTAGGAGCTAAAAAAATATGGAAACCAACCAGCAAGCATAAAACTCCAAAATGAGAGCCATGCTCATAACCACTCTCTTTTGACAAACTGGTGGTTTCTGTCTACAGACATGATCTACAGGTTGTTCTTACCAAAGCCAGATCAAATGGTTCATAGCTATTACATGGAAACATATTAAGCCTTTAAAACCTGCAGTGACATGCCAAGTAATGAGGCTGAGCATTCTTCATGAAATGCAGAGCTGAGAGCAATCTTCTGGCTCAAGAAGTCTGAGAGTCACTTTTGAGAAATACAGAGAAAGCTTCTGCACCACAGCACATGGATCTGCCTCAGGTCCAGACCATGACTATGGAACGTGCTTTCCAAGGAACAGAGTACTACCACAAATCGCATTTGACTCTGTAAGTAAAACACAAGCCTTTGATCTTGCCTTACATATTTAATTGTAAACAGAAGAACCTAACACAGCCTCAAAATTCTACTTGAACAAGACACTTTCAGCACTTAACTCTCATTGAAGGAAAAGAGTGTGGCAATAATCACAGATATTTTTCCTCTGTCTCAGCATTACTTATAGAGCAACAGAAAAAGAACCCATGTATAAATATATACATGCATATACTTACACACACGCGTACATTTAAGGTTCTAGTAACTTCAGTCCTCAACTCTTTGGGCTTAAAACTTTCATATCAGCAGTGACTTACCTGATAATGAAAAACTTATCAGTCTCCGACTTCCTTGTCCCTGGATTGAGTCTTCATTGGTGATGCTTTTAAAAATCTGCTGGAAGATAAAGAATTATGAGAAAGAGTAGTCTCCAACAACTCTTGAGCAGAGTAATTCCTTAGTAACTGCCTTTTTTACAGATTCTTAGTTAGTTTTACAACTAAGAATCTATTACATGATTAGAGATCAAAATCATGTTTTTATCTAGGGAATCATTTAACCATTAATGGCCTCAGTCATCCCGTCCTGGAAGCTTTCCCTTAAAAACTGGAATGATGCAAAAATACTACTGTAATTTGAATATAGCAGTTCTTCACCCAAAAAGGAACTACTTATTAATCAGGAGATAAAAGTAGTACATAAGGATGGGGATGTGGCTATCACCTCTTGAAACAACTTCCATCTTTATAACATCTTATTACTTGTGTGGAAAATCTTGTTCCAGAATGTTTATTGCACATCTTTGAGAAGGACTTCTGAGAGATTACTAGTACCCTGCACAAAAACCTACTGTGAATTATACTAACAATATGCATTGAGAGTGAGCTGGAAAAAATCCATACATTACTCTTTGTACTCCACAGTTCAGTTTTTCATGTCAGTCGTTGGTTCAGCAAGTTTATTGGTGAGCTGCTGTTGTGCAAATTAAGCCCCAAGCGGCCTTCTGGCTGTGATCAGAACTGGGAAGCAAGAACACCTATGGGCCAGCGTCTGGGGCATTAAGAGAAACCCACACCAGTAGTTTTCATGCAGAGTCCCTGAGCAGGGCAGAGGAGATGCCATCGGGTGTCAGACTTCAAGTTCAGCAGGGAGGTGGTGCTACTAGTACTGCTTCCCACTGACTTTGGAGTCAAACCAAGTGCTGCTCTGCCCCTGGGAAGCAGCAGCTCCATGTCACTCTTGCTATTCAGCTTTCAGCCAAAAAAGAAAAACAGCATTTATGCAGTGAAGTTCCAGTTTCTGACGGGAAACAGTAACTGAAGTCCCACTCAGCTGTGACTCATTCCTCGGTATATTAAATATTGTGTAGTCAAGCTTAACTTAGAAAACAAGCTGCTCTCTGCCCCCAGATAGTGCAAAACCTGGGCAAGTGTGTACTGTAGCCCAGCTAGCAGGGATTAAACAACCAGATATGGATGAGGCCTAGATCAGAAATATATGGATTGAATTCAGACATCCTTATAAAAAATCGGTTCTGCTGGACCTGACTTTTAGTCATAACCATTTTGTTTCTTTCAGACTATCTAAATGGGATAAAAGGTACTGAGTAGAGGGGGACTATTAATAAATTCCAGTAGAAACATCCCTATTGGATCACAGCTTATTAGTTGCAATTGCACTACTGGCCTTCTCAGCAAAGTAGGTTTCCGTATATTTATTGAAGCCACCACTGATTTCTGGATAGAGACACATTTAATTCAGAATATATGTGTCTATGGGAATTTTATGACAGGAACTCAGCAACCTTTACCAGCCAAAGTTGTGATCCCATCAAGAAACAATGACATTTCCTTGTCAACATGTATTTTTCATACTATGTCACTGCCTGATATTAATGACACATTATCCCTTAATGCTTACTTTTATGGTCTTTTCATGATTTTGTCCAGGATAGTAACTGGGCAAATCAATCTAGATATGTGCACAATTGAAAAAAGTGCTTTTTTCCAGCCCTTCAACAATTCTCTGGGGGTTTTTTTAGACCTGCCAAGTATGTCATACATCATGCCAGTATGAATAGTTCAGCAGACTACACTTTGACAAACTGGGGTAGATCTGATGGGGTCCTGCAAACCCGTTCAAAACTTAAAAATTCATTGCTATTAAATGACCCTTCGGGCCATATCTACATTAGTGAAACTGTACCGAGACTGTTATAATAGGGTGTTGTCACAAATCCTGATATAGGCAAAGCATCCTCAGCATGGTCAAACTTGCAAGGCAAAGCCTGCCATTAAACAAGGGGAGTAATAACACATCCAGTACCATAAGTGAAACAACAGCAACATAAATTTATTTGCTCCTGAAGGGTCCATCTGTTCTGTGAAGCAGGTGCACCCCACAGCGTCCTGTCAAGTGCTCACCACTCAGCCATGCAATCAGGGGTACTAAAAGCCAGCCCTGCTGTGCAAACGAGTTCCATCCTCAGTAGCTGACCCCTACATAACTCTCTGAGCTGCAGCACTACATCAGCATGCCAGCCATTTTGAGAATGCCTAGCACTTAACCTTACAAAATGAAACACTTGTTGGAAGCTTTTCCGATTTTCTTCCTGGCTAGGTGGATGAGAAAGGGAATGCACGGCAGAAAGGCTGAAGGAGAGAGGCTTTTGTCCTTGGGTTTGAGAGCTGGGATGCACCATTAAAGAGTTCATACAACTGAGCCTCCTGTGTAGCTCCACCATCACAAACCTGTGCTCCTCATCCTCCAGTGGTCTGAAGGCACTGGTCTGCCAGTCTCCTCACACATATGCAGCAGCTTCTCACCCATGATACGGGTCCTTAGGCATGCCAGGGCACGTGGCAGAGCAGGCTCAGGAGCAGGCAAACATCCTCTCTCAAAGAATGGGAAGGGTAATAGGAAGGCCATGAAAGTGATTATATTTTAATACTGGCATTTCAAGAAGTCAGAAGGAACAGCAGGGAAGGAAAGGAGACCCCTCTCCCAACATTAAGTCTGATTTTCTGAAAATAAGAAGAGCTATTTGCTTCAGTTTGGATTCACTGTGTTCTAATGCAATACCAGACTGTCCCCAGTAATGAGGACAAGGCTGCACTTGATGCAGGGCAGAGCAAAAGAGGGTGAGTGGTCACCAGTGCTCACCAGCCACCATATCAACTGGGTTTCATAGTATCTTGAGGCCTGGGATGGGGACGTGCACAGGTCATACTGTTCCTGCTTGCCAGTTATCCTGAAGGAAATCCAGACTGGTTTTAGTGGCTGCAATATAATTACATTGGGAGTTTTGTCACTGTAAGTAAACCTTGAATTTAGTCATCGGGAGGTAAAAACCCCTCTGTCTTCTCAACTGCCACTTAAAACACAGTTAGTTGACAGGCAGACAACATTCATCTCATCACTTGACATCCTATGGGCTTGAAGTCCTTCACATGAAAAGGAACGAATGTGATTTTTCCTCAATAACTTCTGTGCTTTTTTATGCCCTTGAAGTGAGAGCTCAGCCTGAATTAGCTTGATATTTTTAGTTTATAAAGCCATTTTTCCACATTGTGCAACCCAGCCTAATTATTTTACAAGTCCTGCTGATACAAAACACAATTAATATGCTTTTACTACATGCTTCTGCTATATCTAGATGTGAAGATGGGACATGAGCTGCAACTTCAAGCCTAGCTGAATCTCTCTCCAAAAACTAAAGGCTTCCTGAACTGGGTTCAAACCTCCTTTTGATTTCCTTGAATGCAGTTGAAGCCTGCATCATTGCCATTGATGGGAAAACATACATTCAAACAGTTAGAGAAGCATCAGTACTTCCTTGAAAATATTCTCCAGTAAACACACACTGTAAAATCTTCTCTTCTGTGATAGAGTTTCCTAACCTCTGAAGCAGGGCGAGAGATGACTACCAGCACTTGTGATGGCTAACTGTGAAACATGAGAAGGTACTTGAGGCCAAACTGAACCCTGCTGGGACTTTCTGACCTCAGGAAACGGTCCAGCTTTGGTAGTGCTTCTCATATTTACAGTACAGAGGAAAAGAAGACTGAGGGAGATGACTGAAAGCTAAAAATAATAGTCTTGTCCTGGAATCCCTTTTCCTTGTGAGTAGTTCCTGCAAATGCTCGAAGGAAGTTATGTGATCCTGAATGAGAAAGGAGGCAGGTTTCACACTAGCAAAGGGTGCCCTTGAGACTTCCTTCGTCTTTGACCATGGTATGTGTTATGAAAAAAAAAATCATCTTGAGAAGTCCCAGAGTATTACAGTCCATCAGTTGTTGCTGAGGTACAATTCCAAGCACATCACTAAAAATTTGTCTAAGCAAAAAGCTAGGAACAAAGACACTCACAACTAATTAAAAATATCTCCTAAAATACCTTTCCCTTCACTAGTCTACCTAAATATGTGGAAGAGTAACAAGGACAATACTCTTGCCCCTGAAAATAAAGTGGCTTACAGGGCACACCTAGGTTGCCTCTATTGAGCCTCCCTGTTGCTCTAGGTTATGATGAGGCAAATACTTTTGGACACAGGTACAGTGTGAATACAGGTCTGGAACACACTAATTGTTGTTACTGTGTTTACCTGGTGCTGTACTAGAAAATCTGCTTTTGGACACCACAGTGACCAGTAATAGTGCAGCATGCTGGCAAAACCTCCTTTGCAGCATTAAATTCCTTTTAGCATGTTTGTCTATTGTGCAGCACAACTTAACTATTCTTAAAGTCCTGCTGATACAAAACAGGATAAATGTGATTTTATTACATGCATCTACCACAGCTAGACATGCACAGCTGATAAATACAAGCACTTACTCCTTTTCCCACATATAGCACAGGAAAACACTGTTATGTCTCAGTGTTCTGTAGCACTCTTCCACTTCAGAAGTTAGAGTATTTCTGTCCTCCACCAGAAGAAAGAGGACATTTTTGCCACTGCACTCATATGAAGAGATTCAACAAAACTGAGGGAATTTTCTTTTCCCGTAAGTAGAAGGAACACCTAAAGTAAGTAATCTTACTCTTCACTGACAGCCAAAGCACTTCCGTATCAGTAGCTTCTGCTGCAAAAAAATGGCAACCTTTAACTGATATAAATTACCTCACATAGGACAGTATTTCTTCCATTTAGACGGAGGAAATTGCAGTGATATTAAAATCAGTGCTGCACTACCTGCTTTCTTTCATTCACTTTATATCATGGTGAACATCATGGACATGACCTAATGCTCAATATAATCAAGTTCCAATTTTACAAGATGCTAATTAAAACCTAGAATATTTTACACTGACAGCACAGATTAAACAGTCAGGTACTGTAAAGTGGCAAAGCTCTAGCCTGGGCAATACTATCTATTCACAAGAGTTTTTCTTTTAAAAAGTAGATCTAAGAACATATCGAAGTATTCAAAAGGGCTCACACTTCCAAAAAATACTATCCAGACCTATAATCTAGGTGGAAGTCTACAATGAAAGAAGACTGGAAATCACAAACATAAAGCAGCAAAATCCTTTGTTTGTACACACTGGCTCTGAGGATGAAAAGCAGTAGATTAGAGCACTGCAAAAAGGAAAGGCTGCAACCTGTGCTTCATTCAAATCAAAAGTGAAAAATAGCCTCAACTTAGCCCCAAACTGTGCATCAGAAAAACAGAAAAGGTATTGCTAGATGTGTCAGAGCTAAGGATGTGGTGCTGCAGTGCAAAAGATAGGCTATCCAGTCACTGCCTGCACTATGCCTGCTTCAAGCTCCAGTTCTCTGCTCTCTACTTTTCAAGACTACTGAACTTGCCAGCAGATTTAAAGCAAAATAAGTAAGGTTAACAGCCTTGCTGATTTCAGTTTAAACCAGCTTGGAGCCATTGTTTTAATAGACCAGTGTGTACATGGCACAGGAGTCCAGAACAGTCCTCAAAAATTTATTCTCCTCTAACCTATTTCTGTTGGCTTTCACTGTTGCACTCCTGACTTCACTGAATGCTTAACATTAGGTCAACTCTCCAAAACAAGTGGAAAAAGGCTTACAGTTTCTAAAGCTCAGCAGTGAAGCATCTTATCACAGTAAGAGAGTATCAGACATCATCAAGAGTTCACACTTCATATTCTACCATCTTCTTTAGAGAGGGAATTCCTCAGTACGTCTGCAAATGGGTGAATATTCCCATTTTCTCCTAAGTGCTGAATTTAAAAATAAACTGTTTTGCAAAAAAAATTGACTACAAAAACACAGGCTGAATAAGTGCCTCCTTTTATACCATCACTTGGCTTCTCCAGTGAAGATGCTGCTCTGGGATGCAAGGGGCAAATTCTGAAAGGAACAAATGCGGATCTGAGCTCCCTGACTGCCACTGACAGAATTATGTCTATAATCCCAGGCACCACTTTGAAAATCTACCCCTAATTAGTGGCAGTGCTTCATCTGCAACCCCTACTCTGCTAACAGAATTATCCAGCTCTTGAATGCAATATATTCCACTTATCCTGTTAGCTTGTTAAGCCATTGTGCTGGCACTGTGGTATTTTTCTATAAGGTGCTTCCGAACAGCTGCCAGCTTCTCCGGCAGCAGCCTAACTCCTGCTGGGCGCTCTGCCGCCGGCTCATGTCCCTGACGGACTGTGACCACACACATACAGAGGCTTCCCCATGTGCCACTGTCAGAAGCATTCAAGCCTTGTAATACACCATCTTCTCAACACCATTCCCTAATTAAGTGGTGAGTTTGCCTTTTGTGGACATATGACAATTGCCCTCTCTCTGCAGAAAACACTTTTTGCCCCTTTTGCAGAAGTGTTTATTTATTGCTTCATTTATTCTCAGGAGACAGAAGCTTTTCATTCCAAAACTCTTGTCCTCAAAACCCCTAAAATAGGTAGCAACGAAGTGAGCAAACATTTTTTTCCCCCCATGGAAAATGTTACAAATTCTTTCACCAGATTCTAGATAACAAACTGTGGCAGCCAAACTAAAACACTGGAAAAAAATCTGCTGCTTGGTATCATCAGTGAAGTCCTCTAGATGGCAACTATCAACAGGCTTATGACAAGAGGACATCCAGTTAGAGTACATACCAAGTATAAGGGGGTTTCCATGTTGGCATAAAGCTATTTCATATTCCCTGACCAATCCTGTGTGTAGAATGCTCTTTCAGCATAACCAGCATCTCAAATAAGGATATTAGGAGCAAACACTTCCAATTAAAACAAAATCAAGGACTGAGGGAAGAAATCAGTATCTCCCACAGAGTCCAAATCTTCTTCTTCCAAAAATTTATTAAATTCAGCTTTTTAATTGTATCAACAGCTCTGCCTAATAAACTTCAGTTATCCTTTGGCAGCAGAGGAAAAGCTTTGATTAGAGGTTCTGATCTTCCTTCACTCTTTGAAACTCCATTTAAATAAAGTCTTAGATTTTCAGATACTTAAAGACAATCACACATGCATGTGGTAGGCTTTGGATTGCTGTTTCTGGGTTGATGGCTGGACTACATCTAAGCAGCAGATATTTTACTTATACTTATCAAACTCCTGGGAGGGTAGTTTTCTGCAGCATATCCCACCAACTGCCCCCACACTGGTTCTGAAACTGAATACTATTTGATGCCAATGACCCTGTGAGCCCTAAGAAGTCTCTCAGCAAGGTTAAAGTGGTCCAAGGCATGACAGTATTTTACAAGCCCAATGTTCAAAACAAACTCTGGTTTAGTTAGCAGGGAAGGTGGCTTTTTGTGGTTGCTAAACAGTTTTGTGCTTCCCAGTGTTACCACCCTCCACTAAAAAAATCTCCAAGAAAATCTGAGGTACAATCAGATTTACACCCGGATTGGCCCTGTAAATGTGACAGGCCCATATATAGAGACTATTAATGTGCTTCAGCACTCCTGACAGCAAGAACTGCTTGTAAATATTATCCTCTCTGGAACAGCTAAGCAATATCCTGCAAGCCACTGAAATAACTGGGAGGTTTACCAGTGACAAGTGAAGAGGCCTACTGGACACTGACTGGATCATGTGATTTTGCATAAGGGTTGCCCCACAGAATTCAAATTCAGACTTTTCATGAAAACATTTTGCTTGTATGGAGAATTAAAAAATTGCTGCCAACACCTTTTCTCTCTGCCTATAAATGACCAGAGTCACCAAAACATAGGACGTATATAGTGGAAACACTGACACATCCATGATATCTTTGGAAGGTAGGAAACTGTTAGACAGCAGCTGCCTTCACTACAGCTTCAGAAACTCCTCACTTCTTGTAACATAGTTTGGATGGGAGAAGTGCACAGATGAGTAATGCTGACACATGAGGGAGAGAACCCTATCTTTCAGCTAAGCTGTGTTTGAAGAAGGGCTCAGAGCATTAGTCATGCTGTCAAATCGTGTGGACAAGGGAACCGCGTCAATGACCCTTTGCACCATAAAAGAAGCAGCTAGGCAGCAAACAATGCCCATTCTCCTAAATGAATGCCTCAAATACCAGTTCAACTATGAATACCATTATTTCCAGAAGTGAGTTACAGACACTTTACTTTCAACCTTGAGTCCAACTTGAGGCGACTGTAGATTTATAGTCTGAATTTAAAAGTAGAGAAATATCTGTGCTACTTCAAATGTCCTCCGATCTTGCTGAATTCCTAATAACATATTTCACTACACAGAGCATTTTTCTAGTTATGATGCCACAGAAAGGATAAAGCTGAGAAGAAAAAAAAAATCTCCTTTTACAGTATTTACAGTCACTTAGTTAATGCAGCCTCATTCACACTCAGTGTTGCTCCTTTTAGCAGATCCATTAGACTAAGCAGAAAGTGCTTATCTCACCTTAGTAAACCCATGGGTTTGGTTTTTTGTTTGTTTGCTTGTTTTGCTATTTGTCTGGTTTTGTGGTTGTTTTATTTTAATCTTTTCTATTTAAAAGCAGCCTTTGTTTTCCAGCTGGCTTCTACTGTCTACAGCACTTGATATTTTGTTTTTCTTAGGTTGCTGCTTTCTAGAACAGCAGGCTTTAAAAAGTCAACAGCCTTCTCCATTGTAGTGGGCTTGTGGGAATACTGATTGTAATCAAACTGCCATAGAATAAACAATGTTGGAAGAGATCTCCTGAAGTAACCTGACCCTTCAGTCAAAACAGGTCCAACTTAGAGCAGGCTACTCAGGGCCCTGTCCCATTCAGCTCTGAGTATCTCAGAGGATGGAGATCCCACAAGCGCTCTGGGCAACCCATTCTAATGTTTGACTGCTGTCTTGAGAAAAAAGATATTCCTGAAGCCTAATCAGAATGTCTTTTGTTGCAACTTGTGTCTACGACCTGCTGTCATTTCATCACGTGCTGTGAGTAGAGTCTGCCTCCTTCCCTACAATATCCCATTAGGTAGTTAAAGGCATCAGTAACATTCCACATAACACTTCCCTTAAGACTGAATAAATCAATCCAGCTCTCTCTCTGCCACTCCTCATATGTAAAGTCCAATCTGAAGGATGAAGAAAACAGAGGCCAGACCCATCCTGAAAAGGACTGTGGCAGGGCTCTACAGCAAACCCAAGGCATGGCAATGACTTCTGGGGAGAAGCAGCTTTTACAAAATCTGATCTCCAGTATCAGATGAATTAATTACAGCAATTTGGTTGCCACCAAAAGCCTTGTGAAGGATTTGGCCTGGTGCATATTGGATGCAAGACTTCTGAACATAGTCATTATATACAACAGTAGGGGAAAATGGTGTCAACTAAGTTCAGTAGTGCTGTCACTTCAGAGAAATCATTAACTACAGCGGACCTGCAAGCTAAGCCTGACATAGCCACAGCTCAGCCCCACAGCAAAGGAGATGTCTCACATGCCTGGGTGCTCCTGCCAGCTCTGACCACTGCACTGCGAGGCTCACACAGTTATCAGCTACCTGTCCAAGAGGCAGCCAAGTGGTGCTAAAGGCTGGCTGTGGTCAGAGCTCAGCATGCTTTTCGGGCAGTCTAGACCTCTCCTAATCCAGAAGCTCTTCAAAACCTTGAAAGGAAGAAGCCAAAAAAAAGGGAAAGAAATATACTAGAAAAGGAAAAAGTAGAACCAGAAAAGAGGAAAAAAAACAAGGGTCTATAGAAGAAAAGTGGAAAACAAAGGAAAAACAGTGGAGGACGCTATAAGGAAAGCAAGAAATTAATTTCTAAAATTCCAGATCTTTACATCCTAAAAAATTTCCCTTCATCTCTTTCAGACACATCTTGAAACACCCAAGCCAAACACCAGAAAAATCCCAATACCTCAAGAGTGATCATTACAGCTTTGCTAAAACTCCAACCTCACAGCAGCAGCTTTCAAACTTGCCTGTGACAAAGGTAAGTGAGATCCTTTGGGGAAAAATGGCAGAAATAAATAGGCTGCTTTAAAAACTAAGGTTTCCTGACTACAGTGGCACCTCCAGACTTTTCTGGTATTACATTTTAAGTATTCCCACACAGCTGAATCAGCTGTATGGTAACAGCCCTTGGTTGCCCTTAAACACTTCACCTCTGGAATTACAGTCCTAGTACAGCTGCAGTCTACCACTCAAAAGTCACAAATGTGTTAGTACCTGACATACAGTCCATTATGCATTTTGTGAACTGAAGTTTAACAATTACCCAGGTTAGTTTGGGATTATGAGTGCTGCTGGTGGTCCTTTGCTAAGAGTATCAACATGTGGTCTAATTAATGTGGGTTACACTTATGTTCACCATGAATTCCTACCGCATAGGCATAAGGGCAAAAGCTGCCTCAGTGTAACTAAAAATCAGACTGGTTCAGTTAAAAAGGGACACATGTAAGAACAATTTAGTTGCTTTCCATCAGACCTTACAGGTGTAAGAATTCAGGCCTCTTTTAAAGTGGAGATACTGAGTGGGGAGGTGCTGCATGCTTTCAGTACAGACGGAAACAAGCTTGCCTGAGAACTCAGCTAGCCAGCCAGGGAAAAAAGACCTCAGATATTTAATGGAAATGGAAAATGTTTCTCAAGAGATTAAAGGATTAAAAATGAACAAAGTGTTCACAATTCTATTAAAGAAATATTCTTAAGCACATCTGCTGATATATAACATACTGACCTACACTGATTTCTCCTGTGTAATAAAGCCTGAGAACAAAAGAGGTCCAAGTAATAGTTATAGGAAAAAATGATTTAGAAAAGTATGTATTATTATATAACTTTATTCCATCAACAAAACTATGTTAAGGGAACATGATTATCCTGTCAAGCTCCAGGAAATCAGGAAATGCAAACCTAAAAGATAACTGTGAAGCATAAAGTCTGCCTCTTGATATATAAATTTTAATGCATCTTTCTTTTTTTAGCTGTCTCCCATCATAGCTTTTTCCCAATGCAACATTATAAATGTATTTTTGGATCACACAGGTTTTGTGTGAAGTTAAGTACAGGCAGTCCAAGAGATACTCAATATACAGATAAAACAAAGGATGGCATGATCATGATAGGGCTTGCATGCATGAGCACATGTACATCCATGCACACTAAACTCATAGGGCAGATATCTGTAGGCACTGGTGTCTGTTGGGATGTTGAAAAACCTTCATGCTTTCAGTTACCACCTGCTCCTCTCTGTCACCTACTTACAGTATTTCTACTGAAATAACCTGCAAGTTATTCCACAAACATTCGAAATTACCTACAAATCTACCAGTTCTAAATGTGTGCAGTTTTACCTCATAGTCATTTCCTCAGTAATGCCTGCTGATTTTAGGTTATCTGAGGGCATGAGTTATTTCAGAAGAGATCTTAAGCACTGGCTATTTTTATAAAGGATTATGCCTTGCTACATATGCATATGCATTGCAAAACTACAGTAATGTTCTCCTCTCCCCAGATCTTTCTCCCAGCCCCTCTTCTTTCCAGGACTAAGGAAAGCAGACAAGAAAACAAAATAAAGATATTTCAAGAAAACTAAGTATTTTTCTCCATTACTCTGCCTGCTGGAAAGTCCTTGGTTACTGAAAATCCAATCAGGACTAAACTGCTGGCATCTATCAGCTATAGTAGATATGAAACTTCACTGCAGAGCTACACACAGGTTCCGTGTAGGCTACAGATCTGGCTTTAACAAATTTTATGACCTCCTTCTTTCCCTCTGCATGTCTGGCTGTTTGTCTGGCTGCTGCTCTGATGTAAAGAAATCCATGCACACTACTGCCCATCTCAGCTTAAGTTAATACCTTGACTTGTATTCAGATAAATGTGATACAGATGAGTGGACACAAGAAGAGGTCTTGTACCTATCTCCCAGCTTTCCTCCCGCTGTGCCAGCTTTCCAGCTGGCCACAGGGAACACAGCATCCTTTATCTTAGAAATATGTGATTCCACTAAAATCTGTGCTGCATTTGTGGGTTGTTCAGAGACTTTGTAATCTGACATACACCTACCCAAGAATTTATCCGTATTCTCAACTATGCATCAGAGCTTTGTAAATTTGTACTTTGCTTTTGCACAGCAAATTCACCACTTACATGTTTAGCTCATTTCTCATCTGTGTGTCCTAAACATTTCCCTCCCATCTGAAAACCTGCCAGATACAGCTCTGACTGCAACACAGAGCACGGGCAGCTTGGTCAGGGCAGCTTGGTCAGTGCATCGGGAGACCTCAGACAGAAACCACAGCTAAGTCCCCATGCTCTTTTCTGAAAGAAAAGAAAAGAAACAAAAAACCACAACCAAAACAACCACCAAAACCAGTTTAACTGAACTTTGCATTATACTCCAAAGCATCTGTCCACAGTGACATGCCTTACAGCAGTAATTAATTTAAAATAGCCACGCAAAGAAACACAATGTAAAAAACTTGCATCTAGCCTATATTTGTGCAGTAGTTCACCCAGGCTTTGAGAGAAAGAGACACTGAATAAGCAGAAAGATCTCTATTACTTCAGTGGATCTGGCTTTCAGGTTACCATAACCTACACCAATAGATTTAAAACCCATAGCCAGACCTTTGTTATCATCTCTCCCTGCAGATTAGCCTTCCTCTTCCCTTTCCACTTGGCAGTGTGTTTGAGACACAGCAGTAGATATTGTTAAACAAAAGACCATCTTCCAGAAATAAGATGAGCCTCTGACATCCTAACATTGTTTTACAAACATCACAGATATTTTAAAAATAAAACCATAAGACAGTAATTCTGCTGTATTTACCATGTTTTCCTGATATCCTATTTTTGTATTGTTACAGAAATATCATAAGAATTTTACAAAACAAGTGCCTTCACTGTCCCAGCTCCATCTACTTATTTTGCCTCATTCATTGCAAGCTCCTCAAGAGCCATTTGGGATTTTATTCATTGCTTCGGATAAGCTGTGAGTTCATGTTTTTCCCAGAACACCTTTTAAAATTTATTCAACATCTTAAGAAGGCTTATCCACACAAACAGCTGTCTCTCAGCTAATATTTGCATTCCTTCTTCAACATGAGTAATTTCTTCTTTGTTCTAAACTAATCAGCACGGCTCAGTATGCCAGTTTTCCTGAATGGACATGTCAGTCAGAAACCTGACCACTGTGCTTTTCAGCATAGCTAATACTTATCATTAAGTCTTCTGCTTTGTCTCATCAACTAATAGGAATTAATAGCAGAATAAAGTCTATGATAACAACTTTTGCTTGAGAATTTGTATCCCTTTTGGAAAACATTAATTCTTAGCACATACCCAAGAAGTAAAACATTGCCACCCACATCTGAGGTGAAATACAAGGGTGACCAATTGCAGTGCTATATAACAAAGCTGAACAAGTCATTAAAATAAGGCAAAATTAGCTTGAAATTGCAGGTACTAAACACAGGTCATCATTAAGAAATTAGAATCTGAACAATTAGAATTTATACATTAAGTCAGCCAGTCTTGAAAAAGTGTCAGCATGATTTTAACGATAACCAGAACACGGGCTTCTTGTCTTGATGAAAGCACAATGTCCTCCCAGAAATATGGCTGGAAATGACTTCTACACAAAACCATGAGGTAGTTATCCACACTCTGAATTTCTTCTCCCCATATTTCTCTATAAACACACAAAGATCTTCAACTCATGAATAGCAGAGATTATAAAAGATTCTGAAAATGTC
This sequence comes from Dryoscopus gambensis, assembly GCA_013389985.1. Taxonomy (NCBI): domain Eukaryota; kingdom Metazoa; phylum Chordata; class Aves; order Passeriformes; family Malaconotidae; genus Dryoscopus; species Dryoscopus gambensis. The sequence continues at coordinate 103,068 of WEIT01024584.1, forward strand.
TGTTTGTGCCTTCAATAAGAATTTAATTTTGTATTAAAAACTGTGCAAGAGAAGATGCAGCTCAGAATCATGTGTCACCTGACACACAAGCTTTTAAAGTAGGTTAGAAGAACTTCAGTAAAAGGAAACATGCTGAAGCTGTAAGCAGTGCTAACTGATACAGAGATGGGAGAGATCAACAGCTCCTTATCTCCATCTTTGCTAATCCTGGAACATGGGAGAAGACAACAAAATTGAACAAAGGTAAATGCAGAAACTGAAGAAAGCAAAGGTGTTTTTTTTACTTGCAAAGCCTAATTAAAGGGAAAAATTTGACCCTGTGGGGACACAGAAAGCTTACAATTGACAAGCTCAAAATTATTTCCCTGCTGCAATGACTTGCAGTCATCAAGCCTCCCACTTACAACAGGGACGCAAGCTTTTCCAACAGCTGCCTCTCTGTGCGGGTCCAGTGCACAGCACGAAAGGACAGCTAGTGAAAACATTAGGGAGAGTCATGATGTGGATAAGCAGTCCTGGAAAGAAAAAGGAACACAGGGCACCAAACCCTGGTCTTTACCTCTTTATGCCCCATCAGGCAGTACTGCAGACATACCAAATTTGACCTAGAGGATTTCATGCCCATACAGGATTCTTATAGCTTCCATGGTCTCTGGTGCTGGACCAGCTGGACACTGGATTCGCCCTGGCAACATTCCTGTTCCTTTTTTTTCCAAGTGAAAAGTGTATTTCTTTTTAAAATTAAGACTGTGCCAAGTATAAATAGTGCCTTCACTAAATAATTGTCAAATACAAACGAAAAATGGGTTGAACACAATGTTCTCTTTTTTAAATCATTAGCAGGCCTCTAGTGCACCCAGTGAGATTTAAATCAATCTGTACAAAATTGGGAATAACAAATCAAACTGGCAAATGCAGGAAGAAAGGGTAGAATGAATCTATTTTGTAAAGCAACATCAAAGCCAATATTTTTGCAACTTCTGAACTGAAACATGCTGGAAAGCTGTGTCACGTAGTCTAAACTACCCCTGGTAATTTACCTGGTGCTGACCCACAATCAGATTCATGCCCAATCACAGCAAGTAACTCCTAGAAGGGAGGAAGCAGGAGGTGCTTCATTCCTTCATTCAGTGCTCTATCACATTCAACTCTTAAGTACTCCATAGGTCTAAATACTTCTTTCCTTTCCCCTTCAAAAGCTAAAATATCTGCCCTCAGACCCACTGTGTAATGTCAGGAACTGTACTGTTTTTCATTAATCTGACCAGATGCAGGAGAGAGTATCTAAGAATGTAAAAGGCCAAAGCAAGTATAATTATAACAGTGCAGTGTGCTGAACAGTTGCTGATCTCTCCATAATTTACTAAACTACAGAAGGGAGCAATATGATGTGCAGATATTACTATGGCTATTATGTGACCAAAACAAGAGACATTCCAAAAGCAAGTGGCTGGGAAATACCAGACTCTTATTGAACCCATTAACAAATAAATGGCTTGTGTAATGGTCTTCTTGGTGCTGCTGAAATAAAATCACTCCAGTTCCCATCTGTCATAGTTTTTATTTCTTCACTTCAACTCGGTGCTGTATTGCAAGTCTGCTAATTAAACCATACTAAATCTACACTTAAAAGTTCATAAAAGATCAGATGACCAGTAAGGTTAAATTTGACCCAAGTGTTTTCTTTGAAACAACACATACAAAGAAATTAGGGCAACAGGGAGAAGACCAAAATTGGTGCAACCAACCTGCAAAGTGAAGACTAGGCTGTGGCCAGTGGTACTTAGGGACGGCTCAGCAGCTCCAAAATTAATGCTGCTTAATTAGAGTCCATGAAAGGGCAAGAAATGGACAACAATCTAACGGAAACTGCAAATGGTAGCATTAACTCTGTTTTTTGTTCTGTCCTACTCTGCGTTAAATCTGCAGAACTGCACTTTTGGACTACTAGAATAGGAAAAAGTCTGATGATGAATACTTACAGAATTATTTTACTTAATGACTTAAAGGATGCCAGCTTTTTCTTAGGTCACCTCTTTCCTGTTCAAATCCATTGCAGCTATGCCTACAGCAGTGCATGATGTGTGAAGCTACTAGGAATTTAAGCATGCCTGCAGTGGTAAAAGAGGACTAAAGTCGACAGTGTCAGGACCTCCAAAACTTCCACTTCAGATCATTCCACTCTCAGTGGACAGGACACCTGCCCCAGCCATCCTGCCTGTACAGGCACACAGCCTTTCCCTGCTTCAAGTGCCTGGTACTCTGCCAGGGATATATTTGATATGAAAGCCTAGTTCTTCCATGCTCTCATATACTATCTGGATTCACCACAGGATGCAAAAGGGCACTGGCTGTCAATGCAGCAGCAATATGTGCAGAGTTGCTGCTTGACACAGCACTCCGTGCTGATTCTTCCAAGGCAGCACGGCCAGTGCCTCCTCGGCGACAAGCACCTCATTCCAGAGAAGTGCAGCGCTGATCCCTGCTCGCCTGCTGCCCCTCATCCCACATGCATCATGCAAGAGGCTCTTTCCCCTTCTCTCCTAGATGTGCACTCCTTGAAGGTCTGTGTGAAACATGCAGGTGGATTTGGGCAGAAAAAACACTGAGAAATATTTTGGGAGCATTTGTTGCATAAAGTTTTTTCCAATCCATTCTGACTTTTGATGCCAAGACTAATTTTAGGTATTTGTATTTGAAATTCCATTAAGATGATCAAATAACTTGTTTTTCATGTGGATGGACCAGGAAATTATGAAGACTGCAAAATTAAATAACATTTAAATATGCAAACAGCTGTGTGCTTGAAAGCAGAGACATTCCTTCTGAGGTGCATACCTCCATGTTGAGAGTTATGGGCTGCTGCTCAGGAAATCAGTGTTCACAAAGAAAATTGTTTGTACCTCCCCTGCTCAATTTGTGCTTGTTAGATAATAAATTATGAACACTTACCTCTCAAAAAGGGTGTAAACCTATGAATGAATGGTAATAGGAGTTTCAACCACACCAAGCTAAAAAGTCAATAACAAGATAGAGAAAAAAGCCACCAGGAGCATGGACCTGGATAATTTCTTACTTTAGCCACTGACATATCTGAAATCTGTCATAATGAGAATACAAGTGACCCTACTAGCCAGTTCTATTCCATTTTGAAAGAAAATAATTAAACATTTCCAGTAAAGTCAGTGGGGTTTCACCACATGCTCCATACCTTTACTAAATCAGAACTGTAAAGCAAGTATTGTTGTACTGCACTCAGAAGAGACCTTCATTACAAATAAGTTTTCTTAATATTTTAAGAAAATCTCAACCATCCCTATTTAAAATGAGAGTAGGGGAAATAAAAGGAAGAAAAATGTTATTATTTATAACACAGTGACTCTAGTTATGCTGCAGTCAGAGGACCAATTACATCCTGGTTACACTTTCCAACTCCACTAATTCATATAAATGAAGTGCTCACTATATGACAGGGTAATTGCAGTGTAAATACAATAGCCTTTATATAACTGGATACTGAAAAAGAGCCTGTGTTACTGAGGTGGCAATACGAATTAATTTGGACGTGTCATTAACCTTCAAATTCTTTGAATCAGTGATAATTAGGATATAGAAAAGCATAACCAAAAATGTAATTACACTGAACTAAAGGCTCAACTGTGCAAGTATTAAGAGGCTGCTCATGGGAGTAAGAATGCTTGAACATGAACTGAGTATGACCAAATCAGGCTGTAAAACACTACTGTGGGTTTATAATATAACAACATGGAAGTGAAAAAAAAAAAAGACATTTTTCACATGTAAGAAGCACGCTGAGGGTTGTTCTGATACCAAAAATCATGCCCTTATATTATATAGCTAGTGGGGTCAAATTCTGCCAGGAAACCTGCAACCTTCAGGAAACCTCTGAAAGCATGTTAGCTGTAGCTTCTGAAATGGCTGCTGTATCCATGCTCTAGAACATTTCAAAGCAAATACACAGTGAGTGCAGACAGAACTTTGTAACATGAAAGTGCTAGTGTTCCCTATGCACATAAAATCTTTGTCAGTTCCCTTCTAAGAGGTACTGCTAGTCTTCTCTGATCAGCTTCTGTGAGCTGTGACACCTTACTAACTTCAGACACCATAATGTTCTTTTGCACACAATGACAAAATTGCTCCTTGAATTCCTATGGAAAACTAAGGACATACAGAACTGTCTGTTCAAATGCTAAAGCAACTCCCCAGTCAGTGTAATAATTTCTTTGAATTCAAAGACTCGTGTCTTCATGTTATACCACTTCATGATGTTAGCCTACACCAGTGGCAATGTGTGAGGCACATAAGGCAGGCAGGATGTGGACAGCACTGCTGCTGTTGTGAAAGAAATCCTGCATCAGGGACAATGCAAAGGTGCAGGTACTTCTGATAGATGAGAAACCCACACAGGTCACTTTCCTTCCACAGTTTTTGGATCAGCTACTTTTTTCAGAATTATTCATCTCAAATGGTTAATCAGGGAATCCACTCTCTTTCACCAACTGTTTCTTAGCAGATATATTTTCTGCTAGGTGCCCTTTTACATTGGAATGGGACCATATGCTGGCAGAGAGAACTTTGTATTTGACTGCTTCCTTCCAGCTGAGTGAATGTTTCCAGTCATCTCCCCTGCTCATTTTGGCTTGGTTTTTTTTTTCATTCCTGAATGACTTAGTCCCCTTTGCAGGTAAAAGCGGGAAACATATAGAACATTGGTGGTACTAATAGTGCTGCTCCTTGCCTTGTACTGGAAGGCAGCTGCAGCTGCGGGAGCTCTAGCTACTTCTCAGCTCAAGATAAAGAAAGGGGACTCTTTCACACACTTTTGAAAAATAATCAGTCACTTAAGCATACCCATAGCTTCCAGAGAAGAGATGCTTCCCTCCCTGGAAATGCTGAGCCTTTCAAGGTACATCGCTTACACTTGTTAAAGATGTACCTGGCTTGCATTCTTTGCTGTGATTAATTGCAGCAGCCTGATGTTGTGTTTTCCATAAACTTTTTTTTAACCTCAGTTGCTGAACAGTGCAGAAGCCACTAGAAGTTTCTGTTCCCTCTTTATTTGCTGTTTGTCAAAGTATAATTATACCTACACCTTCAAAATCAGACTGTTGCATTTGTTCCATAGCAATGTCCTAGAAACACTGACAGTTTTAAAACTCACTTATCACAGAATCAGACATGAAGTGAGAAAGAAGACACAGGTGAGATTTTAAAATCCAGCCTTCCAATAGAATGAGAGATACAGCTGCTTGTACATGCACACTCTCATAAAACCCCGTCTTGCAGCACATACATGGAAATGAAGCAGAATCCTTCATTATCAAACACTCCTCAGCAACCCATGCTCTGACGTGACAGCACGTAATGCAAATATTTATAGCAGGAAGTCCTCAGGAATGATCAGTCACCACCAAATGGCAGCAGCTTATCAAGCAGTAATTCCTGCTGTGGGAAACCCAGCTGAGGCAGCACTTCCACACAAACACAACACAGAGAAGGTCTCTTTCAATAATCAGCTCAAATTCACACAGCTTTTCCCACAATGCTAAGTGTATCTGATGAGTCCCACCACGATCTGTGAGACAGAAAGAGTGGCATGAAAGCTCCAGAGGTTCAATCAGCTGAGGTTCTTTGCATCTAATACAGAGTGAGTGAATGCTCCCAATTTAGTGAAGACATTTGTCCTGAGGCTAAAGCATCGATTCTCCACTTACTGCCTTTTAATTGTGATGTATCCAATTTATCTTTTTAGGCTATAAACTCTTAGGGGAAAGGTTCTTCTTCTTTCTTCTGCATGCTGCTCTGATGCCAGCTTTATTTTACTGCAAGAAAACCATGTTCAGGTTAAATCATTTTTTTATTAAGAAGATAACACTTCCCTATTGCTAGAATTAATTGCTGTAATCTGTATTTCTTCCTACAACAATGTTTGATGTGAATCAGTGGTGACAATATTATGAATAAATTAAGAGTAACAAATACAGGAACATTCCAGATGTTGTGAAAATGTTCTTTTCTACCAAGAAAACTGTTTGCTTATCCATACCATAGTAATATTTATGCTTTAGTAGTATAAATTCCTGTACATAAGCAACACTGCCTTCCAGTAGTCCAGGAAAAAAAGAGGCAGCCAAGATGTTCCCTTTCTTTTTTTCCAGAATTGCAGGTGCTCTTTTTTTACTGTCATTACCCCCAGGCCTATTTGCTGCCCCAAATTCACATTTAAGCTCCTGCCATGTATGAATTGGCCAAAGTGCACAGCCCTTCGTTTCCAGATATTCAAGCTTGATGATTCACAGGCAATAAAATGTGACAGGAATTTTCACCAACAAACGAACTGCAGGGCATCCTAATCAGCAGGCAAGGCAGCTCTAATAACTGGGTTACAGCAAAAGGAGATAAACTCAAATGGAGCAGAACATTCATAAGACAAGAAACGCGAGATGCTACTCAGCCTAAAGCACCACTGGTGCTATACAAAGACATCCAACTTACAGCAGCTTTTTTCCCCTTTGGAAGTGGGATTCCTTTCAACTGCCAGTTAAAGATGGTCTCAGCAGCGCATGAACAAGAATGGCAACCGCTTACAGCCCCCAGCATGACTACTTCCAGCTTCTTTTCCCTTTTCAATTGCAGCAAACTGCAGTCAGACAGACAAAGGAGGGGTTTTTTTGTTGTTGTTGTTTTAAATTGTGGTGTTAGGATACTGCTGGTTATCAGTGTTTTCAGACTCGTTGACAGGACACACACCGAGCAGCCAATATGCCAGCTGCTGCCCCTGACGCAGAAGCTGCCATGCACTTGGAGGCTTGGACAGAACCCACTTGGGTGGCTCTGGCATCAGCTGCAGATGAGTTAGTGCTAGCGGTAAAAGCACTGTCCCCAGAAGGTCACCTGTCTCCGAATGCTACTTCTCAAAGGACACCTGCTCTGGATCTTTTTCCTAAGCTGTGCCAAACCAAAAGGTTTCCTTGTGTCAAAACCACAAAGCCTCCTTCCCTCTGTCCCCCCACTGACAGCCTAAGAGTCAGTGAATTTGTGACACTGTCACTACAATGGCAAAGCTCTCTTTGATTTCAAAAAACTTCAGCCTCTACACCCTACAGTAGGATCTTTAATGAGATTATCTTCCAGTAAAGCTTTTTTTCTAACACACTTGGGTCCATCAGCCACTGCTGAAACTCCTACTGGCTGCAACGGAGGGTAAATTTATAAGCACTGACCACAGGACAGCTTCTTTCAGCAGAAAGGATGTGCAGGAAGCTGTCCTAGGATCTGAAGAAAGCTTCCTCTGAGCAGCAGAGCCCCTCTCTGGACCCAGGCCATAGCAGTCGGAAGATCATAGCTTTTGTTGGTACTGTAAGAAACACCATGCCTGGCACCCTGGGGCATCGCTCTGAGCCACTGGAGCAATGAAAACAACTGAAGAATTTGATGCATCCCCTTCCATCAAGAAGGGCCCTGTGTGTCAAGTCTCACTAGGGTAAGAAGTGTAGGGACCTCAGATGAGCTACAGGCATGGTGCTAGATTGTCACGGCCCTTAAGTGATTGCACAAAATAGTGAAATCACAGTCAAAAGGTGAGTGCTTGTGGTTCTAGAGACAGTGTCTGCACTTTGCATGGTAATATCCAACCACCAGCAGCAGCCAGTGCAGAGGCCCACAAGAACCAAGAAAAGAGTAGGGCCAGGCAGATCCCTTGTTACCCTCTTCCCCACCTGTGCAGTGAGAGCAACACCACTTGTCAATGGTACAGGATGCTGTAAAACATTCAAATACTTCAGTAATAAATGTTGGACATGTACTGCAGAGAGCCAGAAAGTCATGTACTCCAGAAAGCCATCTGATGGTGTCAGCTGGGACTGGAATTTGGAGGATCACACTTAGCTGAAAGCCTTCACACAGGCAAGAGTTGGCTCAGTATTTTTGTCTAAACTCTGAAGGAGTTTTCAAATCTATAGCACTTTTTTCCCCCTCTCTGCACTCATACAGAAGTGTCCATCCAAGTTCATATTGCATAATTTTTGCTGCCATTCCACTGCTTTTGTTGTCTTCACTTAGTATTTGCCTTACAATGCATCAACTAAGTAATGCAGCAAAACATGGAAGAAGAAAACAACAGGCAAAATAATGCTGCACCTACACCACTGCTGGCCTCTCAGGTCTGCAAAAAACCCACACAAGCTATTTTGAAACCCAGAAAGGAAGGAAAAATTAGAAGATTACAGAAAAGAATGCTATTTCCAAGGACACTGGTTTGGCCGTCAAACAGAAAACCATTATCTGATACCACTTTTAATCATATTTTGGTTTTAAGTCATGTACAGTATACTCAACTAAAGGTCATAATAGGCAGTTCTCATCTGATTCTATGAAGACCATGAGTACTGCATGAAGAGGATTTTCTTTTAAACACAAGTCCTGCCTTAGCTGAAAGTGAATGGCTGTTTTATTTCTCCATAAATATGTATGTAAAGGTCTCAGCTGAAGAACTTGGAGAGATTACCTATTTGCATATAACAAAGGCACAGGTCCTCAGGCATTCTTCTACTAATTTCATACATACTGCTGATACTTAATAATGAAAGAGCAACCCTTCCATACTAGACCTGAAAATTTTGTGTAATTGGTTCCAACTCAGGTCTAAGACATGGATGGGAATAATGCAAAAAAAATTCTAATCTCTCACCCTACTGGTACTTATTGCCTTGGTTAACTGGCTTACCTTTCAGAGAAGACAGGGACTAAATCAATGACAGAGATTATCCCACCAAATTGTAACAACTGGGAAATCAGCAACAAGTCCTGGGGCAATAAGATGTGACTCACTACAGGCTAAAAAGAACTTTTCAGCATCCCTCACAATGAAGATATCCAAGGCCACATCCTAGTGTTCTTCTGAAGACAGCTGAAGAAACTCTCTAGGCTCTAAAATTGATTAATGGCTTCACTGTGAGCACATCAGAAAGGCGCAACAAGACATGAATGCCTTTTATTCCTAAAGGACATGCCAGCAGCCCCTACCCAGCATCTGGTCTGCAGCTATATTGTGCATCAAAAGAAGGCAAAGAGAAACCACCAAAAGTCTTTTCATGGCTCAAGGGTGAAAAAATTAATCCTTCCTGGCTCTGGTGTAATCAGATACAGCCAACACATCATGGGATGCTCTTCAGCCTTTCTAGAAATATTAACTTGGGACTGGGGAAAAAAACCAATCAAAAACCCACACCAAAAAAAAGCAACAACAAAAACCAAAAAAAAAAATCACCCCAAAAAAGGGGCTAAAAAATTAAGCTTCAGCGCTGTCCACTGAAACTTCCATACATCCACAGGTAAGATAGTTCTTTCCTGTTCTTTTCTGAACTCATCTTCCAGACTAAACAATATCTGAACTCGTCCCTTTCTTATACTGGTTGGAATACAACTCTTCAGTTCATGCAGGTCTCTGCCAAGCCTGGCAGGCAGTAAAACACTGTCAGCATGGCCAGACAAGCTTTGGAGGTCATCAAGTCTCTTTGTGGGCTTCTAAAAGATGTTTCACTCTCAGGGTGATAAAATTTCCCAATACCAGACAAGATATATAGCTTTTTAGAGCTATCTAAGCCACAGAGCTTTGTTAGGCTCTAGCAAATCAAAATTGCTCTCAGTGAAGCCTCAATCTGTCAAAAATGATGTTCGGTCCTTTGATAGATCAGGTCCTGAATGCCCGCTTCTTACCACTGATGGGAGCATGTCACAGTGTGCTTGTTCCTGGAACTCAGAGGCACTGCTGTGAAAATGCTCATTTTGAAAAAAGCACCTTAATAGAAGAAAATCTTTTCCCTTTCTGGACACTTACTATATTTAGTGCCCAAGGATCCCAAATCCTCTAAGGGAATCACCCAGATCTCACAGCACCCAGCAGAGAGAAGACAACTTTACAGAACAGGATACACCTAGGAGGTGGTACTTGCCCCAAATCAGAGGGGTTATCTGTGACAGATTCAGAGCTGAATCTACATTCTCTTGGCATATAAACCCATACCTTCATAGAAAGACTGCCCATTTCTCTGTACCACAATACAAAGAGGAGCACATATGTTCAGTTTTGATAGAGAGGTATACAAAGCGGGCAGGGAAAGCAAGGCATAGCACAGTGACAATGGAACATACATGGAAAAAATAAAATGTCAGCATAACTTACAGGAGCTGCATTGTTTTTCACTGTGACACTCGGAGTCGTGGCTCGAAGTGCCCCACTCACGCCATGGGAGTACTTGAAGCAGATCTTTGTTTCAGCTAAAAAAAAGAAACCAAAAGGGATATTTAAGATTAGAAAAACTGTGAGGGATGAGCTGCATGATCAGCTGCAGCTCACAGGCACGAGGCTGGCAAGCAGTTAAATTGCAAATGGTTCATTCTGTCTGGCTGGCACAACCAGATACCTCCTGTTTCTCATCTTTCCCTTTGCCAGGGTGAAATTTAGAGTTTGGTTCATGGATTTAAAACAGTTAAAATCCAAACCTCTTCTGAGCAGAAGTTACCACAGATAGACCTTAGAGCACCTGTTTAGCATCCTTTAGGAGGAAAAAAGAAGGGACATATAAATCTTTCCAGTTCAGACATACCAAGCACTAATGTGCAGAGAAATTCAGGAACTTCCGTAGGACAAGGTTGCATAGCTGCTCATTGACAGGTTTCACTGTGCCAATTTGTTCTGGCCTTGGTCAGGGCAAGGATGTAGATCTCCACAGATTAACTGCTCTGCCACTTACCACATTAAAGCATTTTTCAGGTACAGCAGAGTACCACCAGATCCTGCCTTAGTGTATTTCCACTGACTTCTAAATATTTAAATTAGGTGAGGAACACAGGAAAGGTCATGATTTTTGACACTTGATGCCTGAAGTGGCCACCTAAAAAACAGAGACTAGACAGGAAGAAGGGAATAAAGGTAGATATTTATTTGAAGGGCTTCAAAGGTATACCCTGGGCAGGCCAAAGGCAACACCCAAGATGGACCCCGAGTCATAAGTTCTTCACACTTTTATAAGTTTGGTTCATTTGCATATCAGGGTTAATTCTCCAATTAAAACTT
>WEIT01024585.1:827-32368 GCA_013389985.1 Dryoscopus gambensis
AAAGCATTGCTCAACTGACAAACTGACTAGTTTAGGTGCAGGTCAAAACTGCTGCTTTTTCGCTAATAGTGTAATAACCTGGCCCTCCCTTACAGTCTGTTGCAAGATGTAGCTCTGTGTTCCTTTCTCTTTTTCCATTGGCTATCACATCCATTGTTGTTTCCTTTTAGTTGGTGCTTGTGGCTTTTCCAGGAAAAAAGAAATCTGAAAATAGATACAGTCACATTTCTAGAGTCTGCATATGTGCCATTAATCAGAATATATTTCCTTCTGACCCTGAGAACATTCAGGGTTATCCTGAGGCTTTGTCATTGTAGGTGATTTCTCTCTCTCTCAAAATGGTTCCATGTATCTCATTTCCAGACATAATGAAGGAAATATGATATTCATGGTATATTCTTCCTTTGAATGAAGGTCAGTAGGCCATGGACAAATCTTTGCTTCCTCCTCTGCTTGTTTCCAGCAGATTAGTAATCTGCTAACCTGAAAGGCAGAAGAACATGATGCATCCCCACCCTAGCAAGGAATAAAGAGAAACCTTCTCTGTGCACCAGCCATTCCCTGCATGTGCTAATTAAAATAGTTTCAACTGCTGTTAAATCATTCCAAGAAGAACCAGAGAAGTAGAATCATGCACTTAATTTTTAAAGGGTCTGTACCTTATTTAAATGGCTCCCCAGTCCTCAGCTACATCCAGTGTGTTTTCAGCCCACCTGTAATTCTGTCCAGAGCCAGATCAATTATGCCTACTGAAGATGTGGATATTTACTCTATGAAAAATGAGAAATGATATGACAATACACATCTCTTTCTTACTGTGCTGAAAGTTTTTATTTGGCTAGCAGAATTTTGAATAGATGTTTTAACAGGCTTGGGGTGGGTAGGGTGTGTGTATGGCTTCACTGCATATAGTAATTAAACACAATATTGGCTGGCTGCTGAATTTGAAGCAGCTTAGATAATGACAATGTCTTTTCAATTCTAACATAGAAGAGATTTATTATGGATGTATTACAAACCTGTGATTTATAAACCTCATTGACTTCATTAGTCCCCAGGGGTTTTACTCTTGTTAGCCTGGAAATGCCTGTTTAAATTTAATTTTTTCCCCTTTTTTTTCTTTTTTTATTTAAATTATGACCTCATTAGAGTGGAAACATGGCTCCAGATTCTTGCCTTGTGTAAATCAGACAAGTCTTGCGACTAACCCCAGCTGAAGATCCAGGCTGTAAATTGAAAACCTGTCCTTTTGAGTTGTCTTTTCCAATCCCAAAGCCTGGCCCTAGTGTTAGAAACATCCTTATGCTAACATAGAATGGCATTTCAGTAACTTGCTTTGTGCACCTTCTTCCAGTTAAGATTGTAGTCTCTCATTGTGCCTAAGATTTAGGCAAACACATGTATGAGATGTAATACAGTAAATTTCTTCAAAAGAAGAGTTGGGACAGGATGTTTAAAAAGATGTACAATGGTAATAAAGGGTAGGATTGCAAAAAACTGTGAATGCCAAGTGAGATTATGTTTCAGTCTGTCACATTTTTTCAGTGGTAAGAGGATCTTCATTTTTGTAGTTTTCTTAAGTACTGTAGTTAATGTGAAGAGCATCTCATAAAAGTTGTTCAAGGTAAAACAGATAAATGGCTTCACTAAAATTGTCAAATTTTTACTTAATGAGTGTTGTTTTTTTCTTATTTTAATGCTCCATTATTCAAATTCAAAACCATCTTGGGGTTATTGTTGGATTGTGGCACAAGTTGTTGGGGGTTTTCTCTTCCTAACAGGTTTCTTTTTCTTTCTCTATTTTAAGATATTGAAAAACTCTTCCACCTAATCTTTTACACTATATCCCAAGCAGTTTTATTTATAGTTGCCAGAAGTAAGTTCCTAATGTCATGTTAATTAGAAACATGTGGTGAGAAAAAGACGCAACTTTTAAGCGGACGCTATTTTTGAGTTAAAATCTGGCATCCCCTTTCTACTGACAAGCCTGACAACTGCAGCAGCAATCACCTCATCAAATCTCTCCGTTGTGTCTTTCCTGGTTTTTGGCATTCTTCCTGTCTAAATTTTTATCAGATGAGTGCTTTTTTCTTGGCAAGTATTTTGAATACCTTCTTGTTGCTTTATCTCTGCACTATCACCCGTTGCCCTTAATGTCATTTCTCACATGTAAGACTGTGGCAGAATTCGAAACAAATTAGTTATGAAAGTGGATTCAAAGACCAGTTTTTCCTCTTGGCTCACTAGTCTCTTCTCCCCTCACTTTTTAAACACCAGCATGTCACAGATACCACAGGAACACTCTGTTTTTAAGACATTTTTGATGCTTTAAATCCTCAATGCTGCATCTACCTTTTTTCCACTATCATGTGTCTTGTATTGCTTTTGAGAGGTCTTCAGCTGGTGATATCTGGATTTTAATCCTGAGTTTTGGAAATACTCAGTAGGCTATTTCAGAATAAGAATCTTTAGTTATAAATGCTTTAGACCACAGCCAAACTAGATATCCTTCCCACAGTTTTTCTCCAAGTTGGGCTCAAATAGGCTTTCTTGCAAGAATTCTAGTATTTTCTTTTCTAGTTTTCTAGTCAATTCTGAACTTTGAAATTAAAAAGAAACCAAGAAAAATGCTTTTTTGGAGATAACTATCCAAATAATTTGTTTCTTAAAATAAATACACAAATATTAGTGATATTTGCAAGCAGGATTCATATAAATGAGAACCAGTCTTCCTTTCCAGAAAAGGAAGACTAGGGAAAATGTAGGCCTGCTCTGGAAGGTGAGACTGGTTACCCAGGATATGGAGAAATTAATATAGTATTTCTCACTGAGAACACTGTAAGCTGCTGAATGCTCAGCAAACAAAACCCCTCTTCAGGGTGCCATGAACAGGCAATAAACTTCAAATGGTTTTGAATTTGAGTAATGGTGCCTTAAGGAAACATTAATTAATTAATTAAATAAATTTGACAATTTTATTGGAGCCAGTTTTCTAGTTTCTTTAGTCAGTGAAGAGCAGTGTAAGTTGCTGAACCACAGTGATTTTAGATGCTGGCTGCTTCTTATTATTACCTAATGAGAGTTAAGCTTTCTGAATATCCAGCACAGTTGTACTGCTAAGTTCTTTTGAAAACTTCAGCTGTACATCCCAGGTTATGTGACTAGTGTAGCAGGCTCGTTTTCCAATGGTACCCACCCCTTGTGAAGGCAGTAGAAGTAGCTAAGTGTGCAGTAGGTACAGATATATAGATATACACACACCCACTCTTGGGGCAGATGTTTTTAATAAGGGCAAGATGAATGCGATTCGAGCTTTTAGAAGCAGATAACAATGCATAAAATGTTAAACATGTGCATGAGTGACTGAAAGTCTCAAACTGTCTATATTTTCATTGGCGAAGCTACCTAAGCACTTAATGCTCTGCTGCTGTACGTCTCAGCAGAAGCTGCCATTTTGAATGTGCTGAGGCTTTGATGGCCGATTCCTTCCTTGGCTTCTTGTGGTTTGCAAATTCCAAGTCTTTTGAGAGTAATAGTGCGTGTCTGAGTGGGCAGCACACAATTCAGTGGAGGTCATGGCAGTCACAGACATATTCACTCCAAAATACCAGACAGAAGGGGAACACCATGCTAGCTACAGGGCTGGATCTGAATGTATGGTGAACAAACAGGGGTTTCCTCTATCGCTCCAGTGATATCTGGCAATTTATTTCAATCCTCCTCTCTCACACCATGACCTCTACTGAGAATTCTGTTCTCCATTGCACTGGAGGTCACAGTGCTCAGCGATGTGCCCAGTTGTCCTGATTCCAGGCCACTCTCCAGCTGGGTGGATATGTGCCCTATGGGGAACCATGGGGGTTGAGCTTGTTCCACCAGAGTCTGGGCAGCTTCTTGCTCAGGTGGTCAAAGAAGTGGAGTAGGGTGTTGTTTCTTCCCAGTACAGCGGTGTATGTGTGTGTGGACCAGCATTGTGGCATGCTGCAGAGCACAGGTCTAGCCTCTTGCTTTTCAGTCTCGTTGCAGGAATCTTATTCTGTTACTATAAAAAGGCATGATGGTTCTCTTGTTGCCAGTCTGATATCTTACTAGGTTTAGAATTATGTGTATTTTTTCCCCTAAAGCACCTAAATTAGTTAAAAATAGGATTTAGTGACTCTTGTAAATTTAATTGCAAAATACTTTAAATTCATTTGAAAAATCATCATGTGAACATTCATAAGGTTTTCTTTGACACTCATGGTTTAACATGGAGTTGCTTTTGTAAGTCATGCTGCAGCAGAGTGATCAACAATAAAAAAGCATAAAATCCTGTTTCATAGCCTTCCTGTAACTGCACCCCAAAGGATGGTTCAGTCACCAGTTTGCATCATGGTGCCGTGTTATTACTTAACATGCAAAAGTATTTTTAATGCTTTGTGTACAACCAAGGCTTTAACTGACCTGTCCTATGGAAATGAAGATGAATGGTAACTCTACAGTCTGCTAGCAAATGTTGCTCATACTAATTTTCCTGTCTTACATAGGAGAAAGCAAAGACCATGATGTAAATGGACAATCAGCCTTCTTCTGCATGCTTGACACTGTCATTTTGAGGCTCAGTTTTGACATCACTTAAAATAGCATGTAACAATGTGGAAAAAAGAAAGTTAAAATCTTATGTGTTAATAGAAGAAAGTATTAGGAATTAAGATGATGATTTATTAAAATATCTTGTGGAAAAGCAAACCAAAGCTCTTAAATCCATTGTTCAAAGAGAATGCTTAATACAAGGATTTAAGACCAAATACATTTCTTCTTCACTATAATGTAATGCTGATTTGTAGAATCAGTGCACAGAAAAATATTATAACAATAATGTTGTGGGAAGAATGTTAAGCACATCTTTATGAAAAACCAACATCACAGGAGCAGTCTTATTGCCGGTATTGTTCTCTTATTGCACTGTAGCATGTGCAACATCCAGGTCACTGCCAGTGCAAACCAGACAAGCTTAAGCTGCGATGAGTGATACTGAAGGGGGGGCAGGGGAAGGGGGGCTGTGCGTGTGGATCTGGACTGTCTCAAACTCAGACCCCAAGCAGAGATCCAGTGCTGGTAAATACAGTGGGAGTCTGCAGGGAAACTCTGCAACTCAACTCTGCAGGGAATGGGAAAGAGTAGTTCCAGATAGGCCACCTTGACAAAGGTATTAGGTGTAGCAGGACATGCTGGTGTTCCAAACACATTGACAGTTATGAGCTTTTTTAAGCAAATGTTTCTCATTTCTTTTTTTTCTTTGTTAGTTAAGTTGGATTGGGTGGCTGGTGCTGAAACAATTTAATCCTTGTCTACAAAGCAATTTATTGCAAGTTATTGCATCCTATTGCAATTGATTGCTTTATTGTTGTTGGCGTGTTCTGTGCTTTTTCTCTTAGAAATTTCATTTTGCAAATGTAGTAATAATATTTTACATGTGTAGAGTGCCTTTCATCACAAAATACTTCACAAACTAGACAGAGGTTTTGCAGTCAGTTGTTTGAAAGTGACTTAGGTTGGTATCAGGAGACACAGCTATCTTTGCCCATACAGTCCAGTCAGGCTGAAGATTTTTCATACTGTATACTTTCTTGTAACCTATATTGTCACCTGAGTAATAAATAGCCAGCTTCCATTCCTGGCTTAGATGCATTTACTGCTTTGACTCGAAACCTGAAGTACTTGCTGGGTAGGAAAACAGTTTCAATTACACTGGCTGCCACACTGTTGGCCTGATTGGCCACAAAACCAAAAAAAACCCTAGGTGCAAGAAAGGCATTGACAGCTAAACAAATGTATTTTTAACTCTTATTATTTTCTTTTTGTGCATTGTTTTAGGCATGTATGATCTCAAAAAGTGTTACTAATCCAGATCTTGTGTTTATTTGACCAAATGCTGCAAGATTTAAAATTTGCATTAGCCTTATTTTTATTTTATTGTGTACTATGGCCTAAAGCTAAGACTCTGTATTAATGAAACTGACCAGCTAGAGGTAAGGGCAACAGATTCTGTGCTGTATGGTAAGCTGGCCTTAAATTTGATCAAATCCTTAAAAATTCTGTGGCATTCAGTGAAAGAACTGAATTAATTTAAACTGAACTGCACACAACCTTTTAAAAAATAAATCTGCTACATATATGGATAATACTACTCTTAAATATTCAGCCTCTTTTACTTACTTTAATTCAGCGGATTTTTCGCTGTCTCCACATAATTTCCGTGTAAAAGGAAAGGCTAATCTACTGGTTCAGACAAAAGGCTTAAGCTCAGATGATCTCTGTTCTGTTTCCTTTTTATCATGTTCTCACATTTTTTCTTCCATCTGTGAAAAGTAGATGACAGCACTTCACTGCCTCCTGATTGTGGAAGGATAAATACATTGATTGTGAGATGTTAAAAATGATCGAGCCAAGTATGTAACTAGGCCAGTTTCTATAGAGAGATTCTTTCAAATTAGGAGTTGGGATATTCTGTCTTGGAGAAGTGTGGAGGAACAGTTTGGCTGTCTTGCTTAAGGTATTTAGTAGTGAAATGGTTAACAAAATATATATACAGGCAATGTTTAGGGTTTAGAGTTAACACCCTATTGAGATGATTGAAAATAGTTCACATCTTGCTGAACTGTCATTTTGAGCAGTCTGCCAATTTAAGAACATATTGCTGCCTCAGTTAACATATGGTTCGAGTTGATACAGTTTTCTGTGCAAGCATGAGAGCTAGACACATCATTATATGAAAATGAAAACAAATGACTGAGTCCTGAGCTTGCTGCTTTAGCCCCCCCCCCCCAGTGTAAGCACGAGTTCAAAGCCACCTAGTCTTCCCATTTGGAGATTCCTGCAGCATGAGAGTGCCCAGGTGTGATGGTGAGCCACAATAACCTGCTCCTGTGCCACAGGGCTGTGGTGTGCAGCCTGTAAGGGCCATTCCCAGGACAGAGGTTTTATGGTGTGAACACAATGGCAAATGATCTCCTGGGCTGCTGTACCTAATTTGTCAAGATTTAATTAGAATCTGGGATTGGTGAGCCTCCTTTTGGGATTTCTACCTCTTTACTGTGTCATTGGTGTTTCAGATCTGTTGTACTGGGCGCTTTAAAGGACTGAACCCCAAGCTCTTGCCCTTGCTCTTAACTGTGTTCTACTATAAGTTAATACTACCAAAGTAAAGGGGAAAGTTTCTAAGGAAACACTTTGTTTAGTGAGCACCATGAGGTAGCTTTCAGTATCTGCAGAAGTAAGGTTAAAATTTTTTCCACTGAACTTATCGCTCTGTTCTAGAATATCTGCATTTTTTTTTTGCATACTGGCTGCGATCTCTTTTTTTCTGATGTGATATTAACTCCACAGTTGTGCTACAATTTGCTTTGTTTTTCTTAGTTTAAGTTACAGTTTTAGCAGTGAGTCTTTTCTCTACTTAGGCTAGGTAAATTTTGCAATATTTTCAATTCACTTGGTGTCCACATATTTTCATTTGTGAAGTTCCTGGTACATCTCCTATCATAGTAGAAAAATAACTGACTCCAAACAAATTATATTTAAATTATTTTGAAGGCATGACTAAAGCTGACAAAACCAGAATAAAATAAAAAGTTGAAGCTGAGATTCCATCTTTTCTTGTGCAGTGGGGCAGATGCAGATCAGAGCAACTCGGGTTATGTATGCAGCATAAAGCTATCCAGATTTGGATAAATGGACTTCTTTCCTTGTACATATGGCTTTGAAACTGGCTTATTTCCCAACATTCTTTTTGACTGAACTTTCAGATTCAAAGGAATCCAGATACCTGACCAAAACTCATTTAATTTTCTCCTGCCTGTTAAAAGTAAGTATTTGTGCAAAACGAAACCACAAATCAGCTCAGGTTTGCCGGTGAGATTGATGAACCATAATGAATCTTTCAATGAACTCAGTCTAAATTTCAAGCATGTAATAAAACACAAAAATATATCCAAAAGTCGCTTTGAGTATATCCTGGTATATCTCGTAATTTTTTTCTTTTTTGGGTCACTTATTTTGGGGCATTTACAAGCCAGCCAACTGACAGAAATGCCGCTTAGCAATCCCACCTGCAGATTGTCTATAAAAGTACTGGTATACAAATTGCAGAGACACGCACCAAATGGCATTTTTGGTGATAAGGTAATGGCAGCATTTACTTCTTTGGAGCTGCTGGAGGGGGTAGGTCAAAATTTGTTGCTGCTCCATAGCTCAGGTTTTTCTGATACATTGTTGCCTCCTGTGCGTTCCTTGCATTTGATGAGAGGCTGCTGCTTCCCACAGTGCCTTAGAGAGAATGTCCTGCCTGTGGGGACATCCCAGGGGGCTGTGGCTGTGAATAGGTTGGGTGGTGCAGGCTGTGAAGAGGCTGGGCTTGGCATCAGCCTTACATTGGGAGGCTTACCCTCAGCAGGATGCTCACTCCAGGGTTATTTTCACCCAGGTTGATATTTAACAGTAAACTGATAACTGATTTTAGAAGCAAATTGTCTCCTTCTTTCTTCTTTTCAAGTTTATGATAAATCCACATTTTAAAATGGCAGCATAATGACTGTAGCTGTTAAGTAGAGATGATTACATCCTAACTGTAACCTATGTGAAGATTTCTGTGTTTGTTACAGGGTGCTGTTATGTTTATATTCGTTTGCAACTGGGAACCTGTTGGATTTGTCTTATGAGATCTTCATTTTTGGACTCTAGATTACTACCATTAGGCTCAATGACTTTATTGCTGTACCACTGTGCCTTTACCTAACACAGTGACAGTACTTTGTAATTTAAGGGTAGTGAGAGGAAAGGAACCAGGATGCATTTCATTGATCTTTCCATGTTGTACATGTAAAATTCATGTGCATTTTTGTTTGCTTTATGGCTGTTCTTTCCTTTTCCTTATTTAATATGCACTTCATATTGTGCCAAGGGGGTCAGTAGGGCAAATCAAGGAGCCAGATGGCTTGCCTCTGCCCTAAGGAAACATACCAATATTTAGCTGGCCATTTTCCCAAATAAAGGCAAGACTGGAATCCACAATAAATGGGAGAATTGGTTAAAACTGCATCCTTTTCTTAGATTCACAGCTACAACCTCCTTGAGGCATGAGCTTTTTATACTTCACTGCCGCTTTCTAGCTTTCTCCAAGTAACTGCATCTTAGAAGATATTAGAGGGGGGTACAGCTCATTTTATTTATGGCCTTTGCACAGTAACAAGTTTCAGTTATTATAATCTGACTGAAATAAGAAACCATAATCCATGGATGAAAAGACAGTGGACAAACTCAGTTAAATCCCTAGTACCCTGAGGACGTATATTTTGTCCATTTCTGGTTTTTTATGTTCCCTTTTTCTGCTGTTATTCCCAACTTTAACTTTTGAAAAGCCAAGCAGTTTAAGTGGCCGGGCCTGGGGAGCTTATTTGTATGCAGCACAAATTTCAGGATCTGTTCCCAAGCCTGTGCAGAGTGAAAAATGGCCTGCATTTTCTTGATAGCCCATGTGGTTGTAAAGAATAAATGGCTAATGAATTACAGATGAACATTGACGCAAATTAATCTTCCTGATGTCCCTGGGTTATATGGCAGCCATTTAAAAGTTTAATCAATACACTAAAGTTGAAAACATGCAGGCACTGCAGTTGTTTGGATGTAATAAACATCAGAGGGAAACGGGAGGCTTGTACCCAGTCCATGTATCATAATGACAGGTATTTATGTTTAATGGACTAAATATTTTTTATTGGAAGAGAGCAAATGTCAGCTTAACTTTGTAAGCCCCGCATTCAACTTTCCTTTGAGGTTGGTGAGAGACGGCTGACATGTCATTGAAAATGAAATGTAAAAAAACCAATTGAGACAAAGCGAGGATAAGGAGCTGTTTTGCCAACGAGATGTTGCTTTAATGCTCTGCAACTATTCATTAAATAAAATGTAAACGCTACCATTTCAAACGTTGCAGTAAAATGGTTTACTAGGGCAGACTTTTAATGGTTATTAGGGAAAACAAGAGCCAACCGCTGCCAAATATTCTTTTCTGGGAAACATTTTATTTGAAAAGTCTTTTCCTGAGTTACGGTTTCAGAAGATTTATAATTATGGAACAGTCATCTCCCCCTCCCCTTTTCTTTTTTGAGACAAAGAAAAACAGAAAAATAACTTTCAGTATAACCCATTTGATGGTCTTTTCTTTCCCCTTTGAACAGAGTAATAGCTTTATATAAGCTTCCCAGAGACCTGGATATTAATTGCACTTGAATTCAATAAATTTTAGAGCCATGTGTGTCCAGAACTTAGCCATCATTGCTATAAATGGAGAAGGAGGCTATGCAAGACTGCCACATTCACCAGGCCTGCACAGTTGTGTGGCTATAGGAAAGACCACATGAAGTTATTTTCTTTAGGTCAAAAAACATGTTGTTGTGATATCATTTGGTCTTTTGAGAAGACAGACTTCTTCCACGTTAAACAAAAAGTCCTAATAAATGGGAGAAAAAGGGAAGAACATCTTGTAGCAGCTTTCTGTAATCTGTTTTAGTACCCCATTTGTTGTTTGATCTTACTTGGATGGAACCTTGATGGTTTAAAGTGGTCTCATAAAGCTTCTGGTAATGTGTACTGTGGAACCACATCAGAAAGGGAGTATGGTTGAAAGCCCTTTGGTCACTGTTTGCTTTCTTGGTGACTGGCTGAACAGGTTCTCTTGACTTCATCATCTGTCTAAAATATTTGATACATTTAAATAATTGCTCTTTACAGTGCAGTGAGTCATCTGGTGAAAGTTTGATGACTGACCTCCTATTTAAAGATCTCCAAGCCTTTACCAAAGGCTCTTTAAGGCAGACAAGTGCATTGGGGGAGTGACAGAAATCTCCTATTTCTTCACAGGCACCCAACATGTATAACTTATGTTGAGTAGGCAGACTATTTTATTTTGTTATTTTAATAATTAAATCTCAACCTATTTTTACATTGCATCAGGTTCTACTCAGTTAAAGTGCCTACTATTGAATTGTGAATAAAGCTGTATTTGCCTCAGTAATGTTGTAGATTGATAGCCTAATGTTTATAAGGTATCGTACACTGCTTCCTGACAACAAAATAATTGTTGAAGAGCATCTTAAAATGTTGCTCATCTACTCCATGGATGATGAGCTATTTCCATTTTTGAGCAAGCTCAAAAGTAAATGAGTGTTTATACTGTGAAAAGTAAAGGAATTAAATGTTTACATTGGCCAGGCAGTCTGTAAAGCCTATAGAACTTGAGGCACAAGACTGAAATCACACAAAAATGGCTTTTTTTTCTCCCCCTCTTCTGTTACCCTGTTACATGTCCCAAATATTGTAGTATGGCCTAACCTGATGATGTTCCAAACACACTACTTTGTCCTGATCTTATATACTTCACTAAGGAGTGGGTTACTCTTTCCATGGTACGGCCGCTCCTCACTATGGCTAGAATTTGCCTGGAATGGAGTGCAAGGCAGCCAAGCCATGACTTACTGGTTTTTGGCCATTAGGAATGCTCTATTGAGTAGTCCTGAGCTGTCTTCAGTGTGACTGGGGAAGGTTGAAACCTTGCTGTCTTAATAAAGCATCAAAGACTTAGGAGCAGCATTGCGGTGTCCTGCTGAATTAAGTTACAGTTTGGTTCAGTTTAAAAAATTGTCTCTTGTTTCATAATGATCAAAGGCAGTTTTCCAAAACTGCTCAAGGGCAGTAAGCTTTAGTGGCAGGTGAAGTAAAACAGCAGGTAACTACAGCAAAACATTAACAAGATTGCACCAGACAGAGGTGGTGCTAGTAGAAAATTGGAGGTAAAGAGTGGGTGACATTAGATTGATTCTCTCTGTCAGATGGAAAACTCTTTTCAATAACTATTCACAACAAACTATGAAGTTCTGTGTAAAATGGTACATTAGGGAGTGCAAACCACCACTATCCAACACACTACTCCAACAGCAGAAAATCTAATAAGTTATTTTCTTGATCAAGCTATTATGCTTGACTTTGACTAAATTAGTGTGAGTCAGATTTTTACAAGAAGCTTGAACTTCAGACAAAGAAACCCCTTTTGCCAGGGTTTCTGAATATTTAAGTTCTGTAGAGAGGCTGCGGCTATTACAGGCTTAATGGATAAAATAGGCATAAAAAATAAAAAATCTGCTATAAAATATTTCTTTTAAAGCAAAAAATGTGACAACTCCAAGAATTCACATTTAAAGTGAGCTTCAATTTCATGGAGAGAAAATATCTAAGGGTGTATGAAAAAATATGGTCAATTGACAGAATTATTAGTGATTAAATGTGGCTTTTTGAGAGTGCTTTTCTTTCAGTTCAAAGCCATATATGTGCCTAAGTACAGCAACCTCACACAACTGTCTTGAATATTTACCAGTCCAGACACACCAATCTACCTGCTCACGCCTTGCCTTAATAAGTGACAATGAAAAAATTTAATGGTGTTTTATCTGTCCATCACAAAAAATTACTTCTGACTACTGGCACGGTAATGTTTTCCAAGGCTGATGCTTACCAAGCATTTAAGTATATATTTATGTTTCAGTTTTTTCCAACACAGTATCAGTGCAACAAAGATGCACAGTATGTCTCTCATAGAGTCAAAATATTTAAATAGTGTTATAAAACTAATAATTTAAAATTAGTTTAATCTGTGTGAAAAAGAAGATAGGAAACCATGATTTGGCAAAGTACCATTTTCTTTACCATGTTCCTTTTGAATTCCTCAGGAATACAAATGTGATGTTAAAGGGTGAAAGCAGTTTGAGAAGCCGTTTAATGCCAGTTGCAGCCGCCCTAAACTGGGAGCCACAGACCTGACAGCTATTAAAAAAATAAAGTAACTTTTGGGTGTGATTTTTGTATAATGAGCATATGACAAAAAGACTTACTTCTACGCTTTCCTGCAGGTGTAACTGCTGTCTTTCAATTTATCCTGTATTTTATTTTGATGATAAGAGAACACTAGGGAAAATAAAAAATTCTCTCATCAAAAACCTTAACAGGAAAGAAAAATGTCTCAAGACAATTTCATGTATTGGTGGTTATTTGTGATGGTTAAAAGAATTATCTGAAAACAAAGAAGTCTTTCACAATGAATCTAAACACAAAAGCTTTAATAACATTTACATCTGTGTATCATCCACGTCTCCAAATGCAAGTCATGAATAACACATAAACTAGACTATATAGGGAACAGAAGTGCTAGCACATCATTTAAAATCCAACACACCCCATCGTCAGTGGAATCAAATACACAGCAGGAATGGTTCCAGTTGATAGACACACAATGAAGTCATTGAAAATGAAAACATATTAATTATGTTCCTAAAGGTTAAGATAGGAATGGCTGAATTCTCTAATCCTGGACTAATATTAGTGTCCCAAATCCATTCAGGAAAGCCTGTAATGTTTCAAAAATTGTGGAAAATTTTAGTCACACTTATTTGTATCTCACCCATGACTGACTCTACAGCATGGGGGTAGCATAGGGAAGAGCAGGAAGTGCAAGACAAAGACAAAACCAGGAGATTTATCAACAAAAAAAGATGTTCTTGGTCCAAACAAACCACTTGCACTACATGAGCTAATTGTAAGAATAAACCATTTCTAAACTGCCGCTGTTATGTGCTTAAACAAACCCTGCTGGGAGAACTGCTTTGTAGAACACCCCTCCTTACACAGACACACGGAGCGTCCTTTAACAGAGGAATTCAAAGTGTGGGGTCTAAGGGAAATCTTTTCTGCTTCCAAATTTTCCTGAACTTATTACAGGATGTGAACCTAGCTTGTCACTCCGACATAGGCTTCCCTTAAGTGTTTTCTATTTTCATTCTCTTTTTGCCTATGTTAAATCACAACAACCTAGGGTGAAGACTGTGTGTGTATGTTGGGAAATCAGTAAGGGGGGCTGAGGGGGAACACTCAAGTTGTGTGATAGAAAATGATAGGTGTCAGAAAAATCCACAAAATATCTAGCTTGGTCATGGTCCCTTTCTTTGTATAATATTTTTTGGTTGTCACTGTGGACTAGTAAGATAACTCATTTCATAGTTAATTTTAGATGTATTCTTTCTCTACTCTCTTCCCCACCCTCCCTCAAATGCTTATCCAGTAATCTCCAAAACAAGACTATTGCACCTGGGTTCCCAACTATATTAACTCCATTGTGCTGGTGTGCTGAGCAGCCCTGATCCTTAACGTCTTTGTGCTAAAACCCAAATCCTCCCAGCAGCAAGGGGTTAATTGTCTGTTTTCAATGTACTTTAAAACTCTCAGCTCTGGGGAATGATGTTACCATGAGGATTGAATGTAATTACAAAATAATATAGGCACTCTGTCTTATTTTCAGCGAGTGATACTTAAGTCCTTGCTAGTTTTGCTGCATGTGTTTATATTGGGCATCTTCCTTCAGTGTACTTGATGCAAGGTATTTGCAAATTTGAGCCTTTGGGCTTTAAATGTTGTGCTGCTTCTTCTGTTCCTTATTCACTACAGATTAGGTATAATTGATGACCTGCATTTACAGACATGGGTGGTATACAGATGTAAATGTTATTATAGCTTTTATATTTTATGTTCTTTCTGAAAGATCATTTTGTCTTTGAATAATACTCCTGTTCAGATTTTGGGGGTTTATCTCTAAAAGAGAATATGAAATGGATATTGCGCATCGTATATTTCTTAAAAGCAATTTGGAATTTTAGGGTATGGGATTGGTGGTGACTGATACACTGCCTGGATGAGATATATCCCTTTGAAAATAACAGCGCCAGTACATGCCTGCATCTGTCTAACCTCATAATTCACTTTCACATTGGGTTATGGATGTCTGCATTCAGTGAGTCTATCTTCCCTTTAGGTATTATTTCAGCCCTTTGAGATAATAAGGAAAGTTTAATTGCGTTGTTAATTGATTTTTTGCACAACATTATTACCTTGATTGATTGCAGAGTTGATGAAAATGTTAGACACAGGCAGTGTAAAGTATCAGCCCAGTAAGGAGTGGGAGCCTTGTGGAGAATAGATAACCTTGATGTTAAGAGCTATATCCTTCAGATATGTCTTCCCTTGACATATTGATGGCCCTTGAAAAGGGAAAAGCTGATTGTATGCAGAATGCAATCATTAAACCCACTTCAGCTGGCTGTTGATTAATTTGTTTTTTCCTGAAGGATCTAGTTAAAGAGAAGGCCTCACTAGTATCAACAGCAGCCATTTTCCAGGCTTCAGATTATACTTAACCCTCTCCTAGAAGAAAGAAAAATGGTACTGTCTTGGTTTAGACAGGCAGATTGTCTGCAAACATTCAGTCCAACTGCAATTTGGGGATTATAACACTCACTTTGCCCCGCTAACTACTGCTTCCTCCGTGACCTCTCCTCCCCCCGCCTTCAGTATTCAGCTTTGCCACAGCTAGCGGAAAGTCACGTTAATGTTTTCTGAGTAAAGCCAGTGTCTGTTCTCAGCAGAGATGCCAACAGGGATGTCAAGCTTGTTTTGCCCAAAGACTGAAATACTTCAGTAGCATATAGCTGCTTCCCAGGAGCCTCTCTGAAAGGACCACAGGGTTTGCTGCACACACGTAAGTGGTTAAGCTTTCCTTATCCCTGAAAAGATTTTTTCTTGTATAATTTTGTGTTATTACTTTTGAGATCTTTGAGGTCTTCTGTAGGGCAGTTTGTGCTGTTCAGTGCTGCCCCAGGCTTAACAGCAGCACTCCTGTGCCCTGTTGTTGAATACATTTAACCAAACAGTGGCTGTGTGTGACTGGCTTTCCTGCTGTGAATTCATGTGATGGTCTAATCCCAGACTACCTGCTACCTTCAGAAGACTTTCTGTTTTAATAGCACCCACTCCAAGAGCAAAGGTGAAGAGTATTGCCTAAATGGCCTTCCTGTGGCCTTCCTTGGCTGAAAAACATTCTCGGGAATGAAGGACAGCTTCTATCTTTAGCCTTTCTTTTCTTTGTACCAGAAAATGACTCAACATATCCAAAATATTTATGCAGCTTTAACCAAGAAATTTAATGCCTCTGAATGTGGTGGAGGTTTTATCCCTCCGTTAACCATTTAAAGGATATTTGGTAAAGTAACAGGTTATTGCTTCCTGTTTAGCTTGGTAGTCTCAAAGACAGGTGCTCTTTTTTTTGTGCTTCTGAGTGATAACAGTGATCAGCGTTGCTTGATTGTTTGGCCACACGTGTTTTACGAGGTCCGTTGTGCACATTTTGCCAGTGAGGTCCTTTTTTTTTACAGGGGACATGTTAACTTGCAACAGAGTCAAGTCTGACAAATTTGAACCAGCCAAATAAGTGAGTAATATTTCAAGCTGTCAAAGTGGGTGAACACTGATTAACTGACACACTCCAAAGGCTCTCACCAGTATCTGTGTTCTGGTGGAAAATGTTTACTAAGCATAATACTTGTTAAAAAGTCTTTGGTGCTTCAACTGAACTTTAATGGCTCTGACCCTAGTGGAGGGGTTCTAATGTATCTCTCTCAAGCTGTTTCTTAGTCCCCAATTTTTTATCTTTAGCAAAAGCTTCCGTAGAGATTGAGTGCACCTGTAAACTGTGTTCTACTGGCCACTGTGATTTAACCTTCAGCCTCCCTGCCATTAGCATATTTTTAAAAGGAGGCTGAGGAAGGAGAAGAAGAGTTAAGGATAGAAAACAATGACAATATTTTGGCTTCCAGTACTGGAGGCAGGTTGGGAACTAGACTATGGCCAGTAACTATTTAGCAATAGCAGATGGTGCTACATGTCATATAGCACAGAACAAAATTCTACTAAGAGGCGAGCCCAGACTTAGTCCAGAGAATTACATATTTTCTGAATACTTCGAATGTTTAGATCCAGATGCACCTCTGATTTCACTTGATGATAAATAGTAATGACGACAGAAGAGAGAAAGGAGCTCACCTGTTGTTGTGGGCTCTGGATGTGTCTTACAATGTTCCAGATGCCTTCAACTTCTGCTGCAAATCAAGGGAATCCAGGGCCTTGTAGTATCTGCTTCTCAAAAAACACTTGTTTTTGTATTAGGAAAAATCATAGCAATCCTATCATTAGCAATTACTTAAATGGTTTTTTTTTTTGTTTCTGAGGAAGAGCTTGTGGAAAGGAGCAAGTACTGGCAGATGAAGAAGGTTCCTTTAACTGTATCATAATTTGACAGCAGCACTATTTAATTATGGTCTTTAATTTTATTTGAGAGACTTTCTTTCCCAGCTTTAAAAATAAAAAGCAACTTGTCTTTATTTCAGATGACTCTCTTGAGAAATTTCAAACCAGTTGAGCCAGACTGAATTTTCTATGGCTTTTTTTTCCCTAATGTGAACTCCTGCAGCAGGAACACATTTGAGATCCAAAAGCAAGTTTTACTCATGAGATGAGCCAAATTTATGTCTAAAATCTCCAGAAGGGCCCTGCTGCTCAAATTTTTTTCACATAAGAATTTGTAATTTTGTTGGAATGCTTGCAGACTTTCCGAACAATTATTCCAAAAGTTTGCTTTCTGCCCCATAAATCATAGTACATTTGTTTAATTCTATCACAGTACTAAAAGAACTTACTTCCCTCTTTTTCCTCTTGCATTTTACTGCTAATGAAATCTGTACACGGTTAAGGTTTGTGAAGAATGATTTCATTATCGTCACTTTTTGTTTTCTTAATGACCTTGTCATTCTTTATGGTTTAGTTCCATTGCTGAGCAGTGTAAGTTTTATTATTAGAATGTAGCCCAAAGTATAGAGCAGCCCAGCAGAAAGGCCATTTTTGCATATGTTAGCCAAATTAACTGAAAATCTCCTAAATTGTACGGTGAGTGTACATCGAACAGCTGAACTTTCATACATGGGAAGGGATTTTACAACCTCCTTTTCTTCCATCATTCTGAATATGCAAAAAGCGTCTCTTACATCACTTCAGTGGTCGCACCGTTGCATTAACAAAGTCATAGAAAGGTGGTTCAAAGCAGCGCTGGCATTTACGCGGTGAATGTGAGAGAATAACAAGTGCCTGCTGCGCTGCGCTGGAAGCCGGCGGTGCGGGCGGGCGGCCGCCTCCCCGCGGACAGCATTTCGAGCCTTTTGTTCAGAGCGCTGCTCCGCCATCTGCGCACACAGACTGGTGCTCCCTGAGATTAGGCCACCAGAAGTCAGGCTCCTGGGCGAAAGACTGCGAGCAGAGGTTGTATAAATCCAGGCTGTGATGGTGACAGCTCGGGCAGAGGGCTGCAGGGCTCACAGGCAGCGCTGCTGTCCGTAATTGCCGCCCGCCCGCGCGGCTCGGCGGGGCTCACACAAAGGGCTGCTGCCCTCTAGTGCCCGGGGCCCGCCCGCACCGCGCGCACGGCCAGCGAGCGGGCTCCTGTGACACGGGGTTAGAGATGAGGGGTGTTTTACTGGTAGGACCTGGCTGGCGTTGAATGTTTACAGTCTTTTTTTCTGTCTTTGCTCTACTACTTTTATTTAGAGCGTAGATGAGAGAATGAGATGTACGGAGAAGTGTTGTAAAGACTAAAAGGACTGCCAGCCCATACTTCCTTTCCTGCATCTCCTTCAAGGGAGGAGACTATATATACAATATATCCAAACGTAAGCATCAGTCCACCCCTAAAATTCGGCACGCTGATGCTTTCCGTGCACTTGGGTTTCTTTGATTACAGTATCTAGCTAAATACGCAATTTATGTGTCTGAGCAACTGAAAAAAAATCTGCTTTGGTTTTTCAACATATTTCACAAGTATTTAATCATAAAGTCAGCATTAATTCTCTCTATGACATTAACAGTGCAAAACTGGTAAAGATGCACTGAAGAAACAGAAGCATTTGGTTGGGGTTTTTTGTTTATTTGTTTGTGTATTTTTGTTGCATGCTTTTTGTTCCATTTTCACTAGAAAGAGACATTCCAACCCCCCAACATATTTCTCTGATGTTAGTTACAATAAGCATGGAGAGATTCCAAAGAAATCACAAGTGTAGAACGTTTAATTGTAACAATTATACCCAGAGGAGTATGGAACTGGTTAATGATTTAAAGTATTATGCCCTAAATGCTCCTATTTTAGCCAACAGTAGAGAATCTGTAGACAGCACATGCCCAGATCAAAGCTGATCATGTCAATGTCATTCAAGGAGGGAAAGATACCCTCCTTTCCCCCTGCTCTCCCCCCTACCCTTTTTTAAACAAAGTATGACATCTGAGGAACAGTGTGTTGATTGTTCCACTGCCAGGATACGCATAATGGAAACATTAGCTCCAAGATAACTTTTAATCTGTCAGCCTAATGGCTCCTTAATGTGTAGAGGGCTTTAAATGTATGTCAGCCAGGGCTGTATAAAGTAATATCGTCTGTGGCCTGAATGGATCTAGATGACTCTGCACCATGACACAATATGGTTTATTATTAAGTATCAGCTCATCAGCTTATTCCCACGGACTTGGACAAGCTTCTCAATTTTCCAGCAACAGATTATGTGAGAAAAAGCTTGCAGTGCATTTTTTTTTTTATACTTTTTCTTTCTCCCCACCCCCCTTCCAAATTACAAGTTCCTTCCCTAGCTGCACTGGGAGCCCTGAAGTGTATTTACAGCAGGCTGCACTTTATCACACATCAGCTTGACTGCTAGTTTACACTGAACATTTATGCAGCTTCCTTGGCCCAGGATGCAAACTTCACATCTTTGTATTCCTATCACCTTCATTGCAAATTTTTCCAACATCCCCTCCCTGCTGACTGCTTTGCTCCCCCCTCCCCTACTCTCACATCCCTACATAGTCCCCCCTTTTCCCCCCTTCCCACAAACAGGCCAGTGAGACTTGACATGTCACAGTACTTGTCTGTGCAGGATACTTGCAATAATTCAGTGTGTTAGTTTGCCTTCTGTGATTCCTCTCAGCTCTAGCTTAGGTGTATAATTCTAACACCATTGCTGTAGACTGGAGACAGATTTGATTTTGTGCCTTTCAGTAATTTCTTTCGGTCTCAAAGACCATTTTGTGCCCCATGCTCTAGGGTGTCCAGAGGAAAATGTTATCATTTTTCGGCCTCCCTGTGCAGGGAGCAGAGCAAAGAGGTAATTCATCTCCTCTGAATGGGAAGGTTACCTTCCTTGAACGTTGTTACCCTCAGAGGGAGGGGGGAAGTCAGGATCATCAGTTTGCTATTGAAGGTATATCTTCTTTCTCCAGGAAACCTGCAATGGACCACAATCCCTAATTCACGGGCACCTCTTTGGGAGTATTTGGGGACCACTCTGTGAGTACTGTGGCCATGGTGAAGGAATTTTGCCTTAGCCACAGCTAGCTCTGTCCTCAGCCTTCTGAAGCACAACCTCACCCCTTTACGTACAAGTACTTTTTGAAGAATTATGCATCATTTTTCTTACATTTAGTGTTTCTATCCTCTTAAATTAACTAGTTTATAATGTAAGGAAAGTTAATATTTGTGCATTTGTTATGTGAGCGCTTTTGAGTATTTTATTATAGTATTTTAGGGAATTTATCTGGGTTTTGCTTCTTGCTGTGATATTTCAGGTCTTTATAAGATTCCTTTCTACAGCATTTAGCTGTGGAGCAACCAAGGGCATTCATATCTGTTGTATTCTCCTCTTTCTGTTGCTCCTTCTGCTCTGATTTAAGGAGTCAAAGTCCTGTGTCTTGATTCCAGCCTGGAGCAATCTGGAAGCTGTGGTTGCAACAAACAGACTAAATGGTAGTAGCCAGAGAAGCCATCACATTTACCAGGACCGCTGCAACGCTTCTGTTCTTTTCCTGTGTCACGGTGCAGTTTGTGAGCTCAGTCCTCCCCACACGGGCAGTGATTTGTTTGCTGGGGCAGAGTGCAGGTCTGAGTGGATCTCTCTGGGTTACACACTTGGCTGCTTTGGGGGATACTTGGTCACCTGGATGATCCTTTACACCTTTTCTTGTCTTCTGAGCGATCTTCTCAGATTCCTGTGTCAGAGAATTCATAGGCTGGATCGTAGTCAATAGAAACAGTTATTCTGTTTCACCAAAAGGAACTGAAAGGAAGTTGTTAGAATTTCCAGGTAGATAAAGGGAAAAATTACTAAACTCCTGTAAAAAATGGTTTGTTTTGGGGGTTTTTTTACCCAGCTGTACACATCCCTTAGATGAAAAGATTTTTAAGAGTTTAAATGAATTTGACTCATGGAGGTGTTTTGCCTAAATCAGTAGCATTGTAGACTTTAAATTGTTCATAGATAGATATTTATTCTCCTCTAAGTGTTGTCGGTAGGGAATTACTTTCCTTTATAGGAAGTTTATATTAATATTTAAGGGAATTTCGCAACTTCTGTTCATTAATTGTAGAATATGCCCAAGTGCCTATGAAAAAAATGATAATGGTGTTGATATTTCATCCTGAAGGGTCTCAAAACAATTTACAGATTGGTAGTATAACCACAGTGAAATGCACCCAGCTTCTTGGTGGAACATGGCAGCTGTTTAATAGCCCATAGCAAAACTATGCAACAGCAGGTTGTGAAAAAAGAGATGAATATGGATCAAATACAAATTGGCAGTGGAGGATTTAGGTACTGTACTCTAATTAAAGTTAGGTGAAGTGGAATTCCACTAGAATATTGAGTTTGTGTATGAAGTGTACACTTTATCTGACCACAGCTCCTGGTACCAGGCCCTGTGGTTAGCCCGTGAGAAAGGCAGAAGGCTGTTAACTGAAATTTCGTCCCTGGTGGATACTGCAGATCAGGGTTTGACAAACAAATTTAATTGTGAATACTCTGCTGCTTTCACTTGCAGAGGGGCTTATTAAAAACATTTGATGTTAAAATGGGTGCCTGGTGGGGATGTTGGGCAGATGTGGCAATAGGTTTTGATGGGGGCGGCAAAATTTTTGGCTTGACTACTTAGTTTTAGTAATTAGTTTTTAAAGAAAACTGAATACTGCTGGAGGAAGCTGTGTTGCTGGAAGCTGCCCAAGTTGTGATGACTGAGAGGTGGGTTTTTCTAAATGTGGAGTATTAATGTACTAGGAAAAAGAGGTAGGAAAAAGGCAATAAGATGCTCCCCGACAACAATTCCCTTAGGTCACTGTTCGCTTGAGCTGAATTTTGACCTGTAACTAAGGCTGTATGATCTAACATATCCCATTGCAGCTTGCTTTTGCCACTTCTGATATAATACATCTACAAACTTTTTTTTGGTCTAGCAAAGTCTGTAGAGGTCTAAAAGCACCGTAGCCCTCTGCAAAATATACCAAATTTAAAAGGAGCTAACATGACTTGAACTTTTTCACGTGCTTTAGTATGCGTGTATGTATTTATTTATTTATTTGGATAATTGGGTTTTCCCTCAGCTAAGGAAAGGCTGGTGTTGCTGACATTACAATGTGTTTGTGAAGAAAGACTGATACCACAACACATGCAAGCAACTGCAAGGTCATTACTTACCCAGCATAATTAGAACATCCATTCCAAAGGGTGAAAACATTTAAAAGATAGAGAGGGAATTTAAAAATGATTCTTCCCAATGCATTTTTTTCATAATTATAGTTTTAACAGCTTGTGGTGATGGTAGAATCAGCTACTTAAGAAAAATTAGAAGCCTCATTCAGGGAAGATGATCCCTCAAGAGACCTTGTGTTGTCATTTCTTAAGAACCCCGAGCAGAAACTTCATTCTGGATGCTGTGTATTATTTTGATGTATAGGGGGTATACTTAGCTTATTATGGGCAATGCTGGATATTTTAATTAAAAAACACTGGAACAGCCACAGATGTATTGTTTTCCCCTTATTCTTTGCCTTGTCTGTGTGCGAAAGAAAAAATGTACTTCTGCCCCTGCAAGGAAAAAATACCATAGCAGATAGGCAGAAAAAACCCGGTAGCTTTCCTGAATTCACCCGTGAAATATCTTAGCATCAAAATTCTCATTGCGGCACACAAACCTTTTGCAGTTCTCTGAGCTTTCTGTAGTTGCCAAAGGGAGGTGGGACATAAAGAGGAAAAACAACGCAAAACAAATAACCAAGCCAGTCACCGCATTTAATTTATGAGCAAGATTATTGTTTTACAAATAACCTTCATGATAAACAAGGTCTCATGGCAACATTTTCAACTGTGCTTTTATCAAGGCTCTCTGAGCAGCATGTGTAATATGCCTGGCAATCGAATCACAGCTGTGTGCCTGGGTAGGGAATCTCTGCGGAGACAACACTTCCTTAATTTAAACAATTGTAGGCTGCAGGATTTCAAAAATTTCAGCTGACTTTAACTGTCACTAGCCCAAGCACCTTTATCCCCAGGCGAGCAGCAGCAGCTGGATTTCATTTCCTGCTGCCAGACTGTCCGACATCTTTGCTGAACATCCCGGGAACAGAGCATCTTTACTTTAAGGATTTTATTCAAGGTGACAGCTCCTCACACTTTAGCGTTCAGATCACCTCAAGTAGCTGAGATATCAGTGAAAATGAGAGCACTTCTCCAGCAAACTCCAAATTTAGATTGACTGAGGTTATCCTTAGGCCTCTAGACCCAGCCTCCACGACAGCACAGGCCTGCCAGTAACTTTAAAACTACAGTGGAGTTTGTAATGATGTCTGGGGAGAAATATTCTGCCGGAGCAGTGGAGGATACTATAAGCAATAGGAAATGATGTCAGATTTAGTTAGGACTGGAGACAGTGTTAGAATATACTTGGCATAATATGGCACCGGTATCTCTGTCAGCATCTCTGTTTTCTGTCACCGCACACAATCCCAGGCCTGTCTGTAGCCCTGACAGTGTCTTTTCAGATCAGGTTATTGCCAACTTGGAGACTGGCTCAGCGCAGCACCATACAGCCCCCTTTGTTTGAAGTCTGCCCTTTTGTCATTAATGCACTTGATGTCTATTTAAATCTGACGATGAATACAGTATCTGTTTTCCTGTCAAGAGATCATTGACAATATTAATACCTCATGTCCTTGCCTCATTTTCTAAGCACTGACACCTAGCTGTAGTCTCCAGCATTCATCAAACAGCACTCTCTCACCAGCATCTCTATAAACAGTCTTGCTTCCAGTCCTTAAGAAATGCAGCAGACCTCAAACAGGACTTTTATCAATGCCAGTGAAAAAGGAGTCCAAAGAATGTCGTTAATAAACTGCTCATATCCTTTGCATTTAGAGCTCTAAATGGCCTTGTTACCAACCTAATGCCTGCTGCAGCCTGACTTGGGATATCTGTTTAGGGAAAGAAAAATTTGCTCTTCATTAGACTTTTGTTTAGGAATGCTAATATCATCTTTTGCACATGGAAACTGCTCCACTAGTGAAATTATTGAAATTATTGGAGAAAGCTCTATGCAGGAGGGGAAAGTGATCAGGCACTGCACCATATAGTCCTCATTTGTATTATCCTGAAGGGAAATGTTTTTCACAACAAATGACAGGCCTATCAATTTCCCCACCTCAACCCTCACGGGAATGTGTTTACCATCACGATGTCTTAGAGAGAAAGAATAGCATGGGTTAACATTAATCTTGCATGACCCATGCCTTCCAAAGTCTTAGTAGCTTATCTGACAGACATTATACTGGGAAAAAATGGATACCGAATATAAAAGCTTGCATATTTAATTCATACCGCAGGTGGGCACTGTAATGGCTGTGTGAGTTCTGGAAATCTAAAACAGGAATGAATTATGAGAGCAGTCACTGAATTATCCAGGTCTGGTAAGACATTCCCAGGGCAGAGGAGACCCTTCCACCTTCTCTCTGTTCATGGGAGATGACTTTAACTTGACTATACATGGCTGAGGGCTCAAAGAACAACTCTGCTAGTAAAATTTAGCGTCTTTGAGGATGTTCACAGGTGGGATGTGACTGTGAACTTACACTTTCACATACCACTTAGTACCACCAGAGGGGATGCTTTTGAATAAGGTAGTGAGATTTGCAGGTATGTGTGTCTCACCCACAGCAGTTGAGGCTTCCTCGGGCATCTTTCTGCCTGTACTCACTGTGAATAATGTGCCTTGCCTCCCAAAACCAGTATTATGGCTAATTATTGAAAGCATCCTGCGTGTGCCAATATATAGCATAATTAAATTGTATCTTGCTCATGGGATGTTGTGATGTTGTTTGGCGGGATACTTTGGAAATGTTTTTATTAAATATTTATTTGTATGTATAAAAATGCTGGAGTCTGGGGAGGCTAACTGTTCTAGCCCCTGTCTGTTAATGGCTTCCCATATAGATTTCAGCCCTGCGCTTTGGTTCTCTGTCACTGAAAACAAGGATGGTTTATGTGCTTGCAGTATGACTTTGGGAAAGTTTGACAGGTTTTTCCAGGATCCACATTAAACTGTAATTATTTGCTGTTGTTGTTTTTTTTTTTCTTTTTGGTTTCATTCATCAGGAAAACCTTTTAAACCCATAGCAGGAAGATAGCAGAGAGCACTAAATGTAACTTCAATCCAGACTTTCTGGTTTCTTAAAAGCAGGAGAGAGGTGCTGTGATTTAAAACACAATATATGATGTTTCAGTGTCATGTAGTTCTGTTTTTGAAGACACTTTTGGATGTATGTTTAACAGGATAGGTCATTCAAACACATTTTTCCACTGAGTTCAAAACTGCTGATTGAAATGGCAATACTGAATATTTGAAATGCACTAACTTTCTTTTGCAGGACAAGAGAAAACTGCTCCTTTCCCTCCTTCAAATTTCCCAAGTTATGTGCTTTATTCCATATTATTCTACTTCAATCCTAACTGTAATTCATTTCCTTTTTATTGTAGGCATTTTGGGGAAATGTCGCTACATTTACTATGGAAAACATTCCGAGGGCAACAGATTCATCCAAGATGATCAGCTATAAAACACAGTGCTGTTTTGTGCCTCTTCAATCCCTCCACACAAGAAGCACAAATCACATCTAAATTTTAAGCATGTAACTAAAGTCCTCTAGTGCCTTCTGCTGACTTTGCCAAGCCTGTCAAGATCATCCTTCTATCTTAGTCTGAGTAGTCACATAGAGATTGACATGATTGCCTTTAAGCAGGTCCCATCCACCAGTGTGACAGACAGCTGCAGCCGAGCACCCGGCCTGACAGGAGGAGCACCGTGATGGATTGCCTGGTCCAAGTGCTGCTTGCAGGAGAGCGGGGGTCACACCTGGGGCTGGGCTGAGCCTGCTCCATCCGTGGCGCCTCCGCAAAAGCACCACGTTTATCTCTGCCTGGCCTGTTGAGCGAAAGTGGCTGGTGATATCAAAGTGTTTATAAAGAGAGAGGCTGTAATTTCAAATGAAAAAGCCCTTATCTGGTCTTATTTTTTTCCCTGTGAATTAAGTGCTTGTGTTTCTATCGTCTCATACATGCATACACAAATCCTTTCAGTTTGGTAGTACACCCACCCACCCCCAAATGAGCCTAGATGAATTATTTTTTCTTTCAGCGGGGAAAAATATACATCCTGGAAACATTTTGGCCATGCAAAGCACTATCAGTTTGTATGGATGTTTATATGCAAGGGAAAAGGATTTAAGCAATTTCACAGACAAACAAAATTTTCTAATTCTTGAATTTCATCTCATCATTTACTAGCTCTTACCTTCAGAAAAGTGAAAATTTCTTTATGCTGTAGAATAATGGCATCGCTTAACTGTTTATACTTGGAAGAAGTCCTCGTTAGTGATATTGACAGTGTGTATTATTCCTGGTTTATTGCACAAGATATTTTTAACTTGTAGGGATTAGGTTTAGAATTAAATGCTAAAATTTGGGGGGGAAAGTGCTTAAAAGGAGTGATATCAATCTGCCACCAGATGGGTATGATTATTCAGAGGGGAGAAAAGTCAACAAAAGTAGCTGGAGGAATTAACATAATTAGCAGGTTTATTAATATGTTGGAGAGACGAGTTCTGAATAATCCCTTTTGATATCGATGCAAGAAAGGCTATTGTCAAATTTTCAGTCAAAAAAATAAAAAGACATGGCAAATTTCTTGCTTTTCTGATAAAGAGGTTGAATATATTTAGAATCATGAACTTGTTACTGTGAAAAAGAAAATTCATGCATTTATTGTGTTAAATTCTACTTGGTACAGTGGGATTGGCCAAGGAGTATGCAAATATTCTGACCTCTGGATCATTCCAAACCCATTCATATTGATCCCAGTTGAGAGCTATCACTGCCTAGCTGTTTTTGGTTTGTTTGAAATCACTTGGTGGTCTTTGTTCACTTTCCTGGTTGAAAAAAAATCAGTTTTTAGAAGCTGTCTACCTTGGGGGCTGTTATCAGGTGGCATTACAGGTGGAAGTGAACTGGCAGTGGAAGCCAGTCGTGAAAGCAGGTTTGACTGATGAAATAGTGAGGCGCTGGCAGAGTGCCAAAAGAAAGCTTGCTGCTGCTCAGCATTTCAGGCCTTACTCAGTAAATGGAAACCTTTGCTCATTCTGGAAGTATATAATAAATCTTTAACAGATACTTAAAATCAGTGATGAACACAGAACGATCTAGTTCACACCACTTGTAGTTCAAATTGAGCTCTGAGCTGTTTGCTGTACAGCTTTGTGCCTGGAAAGCACGTTTTAGCCACTTCTAATGTCACACATGACAACAAATGAAATGCCAGTTCACATTAGAAGCCCTAGGATATATTGGATAAATGAAAACTACATGCCTCTTTCTTTAATCAAAAATATAATTAGAAATATTTAGGGCGCTTGTCATCTGTTTTGGTTACCAAAATAATGGCAATCTTAGTTTGTTCCTATCATGATGTCTGTTTTGAAGCCTCCATACGTTTTGGCCATGGCAATGTTACAGGCAGCAGGGTTTGGAGTAGGGGTGTTCAGAATAACCTAATGTCACTTTCAGTCTGTTTGCATATATGTTCTTGTCTTTATAAAAGGCTTTAACCCTGCCTCAAACAATAAACAGCACTTGCAAACTGACCGCATGATTTTTCCATCTTTATTTTGTTT
Source organism: Dryoscopus gambensis (assembly GCA_013389985.1). NCBI lineage: Eukaryota > Metazoa > Chordata > Aves > Passeriformes > Malaconotidae > Dryoscopus > Dryoscopus gambensis. The sequence continues at coordinate 28,816 of WEIT01024585.1, forward strand.
GTTTACTTTTCCTAATGTCAAAACCATTTGTATCATTTTCAGGAGTGTTTTCTTCCTAGCAAAGCTTTGGAGGCAAAAATATTTTTGGAATGAAATTCAAACAAACTCTTTTCCACTTTGGTTTTTGTTTTCACTTGGGGGATTATATACCTATAGTTAAGTATGATAAAGCCCTAATTAAAATCTGCTTGAAGAGAATTCACACTCTGTTTCTGGAAAATCTATGAATAATTCTATATTACTAGCTTGTATTAGGATATTATGTAAAAATATATGTGGATGTGTATTGCTGTTTATGCAAACATCTTTTTTTCTTTTTAAATATGCAGAGCATTTTATTTTCAGATGTGTTCTGATGAAATTCTGGTTTAAGAGATGGCAGAATTTTCACACCTGGGGTTGCTATCTATACTTGGTTCTTTCCTAAGTGGGAACTGTGCCTGAATTTCTTGAATGAACTATCATTTAGGATGAAAGTTACAGTAATCTAGGAGGAGACTCCAGTCTCTTTCCTTTGCTCTCTCTTCTCCACCTGTGGCACATTTTTGCCTCTCAGGGTTAACTAGGCTATTAAAAAGTTAAAAATATTTTAAAATATGTATATTTCAAAGGAACCACTGCATTCTTCGTTCTTTGTGTTGTTACAAGAAAAATTTGGCCAACCATATTTCTTGACAATAAAAAACATTCGAGATCTGAGGTATGCTTGAGTAAGTAATCTTCAAATACTACAAATTAAAAAAAAAAGTCCAAACTTCAGGCTTAGCTTCAGTCTTGAGATGACCTTTGCCTTTTATCAGACATCACATGTCTTCACAAATGAAGACTAGGAGGCAAACGTTTTTACTAGGAGATGCCTATAGAAGCAATGCCTACTCAATTTGTAACTTTATGTCTTGAAAATGTTAATCCCAAACCTTAAAATTAAAAATAAGAAAAAGACCCGAACTAGAAATTCACTTCAAAGTTACAAAGATTAATGACCTTCAGTGAAAATCCTGCTGTTATGGATACACAAACCTAACTTTAGAGCACGTTGGCTCTAACTGAATCTGTTGCTTGCATAAATGATTTATGGGATTGCTGAAAGTATGTCACCACTGAAGCCACTTTTTTCTCCTTTCTTAGGGCTGAGTCTCACACTATTTACTCTAGTATTTGCCTTACCCAAACTGTGAGTCTCTTTGAAGTCAATGCGTTAGCCATGAGAATTAGAGTTACTAAGTTTTGGAAGGCTGAGAGGCAGCCTTTCTAATACATTTGTTCTTTGAGCAGAGCATTACTTGATTTCTGAGTGTTCAATTCTCGCATCTTCTTTACAGATGAAAAATCACTGTATGCTGGTGTACCATTGTTCCCATTTAAGTCAGAAGAAAGAAACAAACCTGTCTGTGCTTTTGAAAATGCTTTCTGTAAATTACAGGGTTCATTTGCTGCCAGTGGATGTATTAATGTTTCTTATTCCTGCCAACAGTATGAGTATGTTGGGAAATGTTTGCCCCCAGCAGAACTTTGCTGGTTGCAGCCTTTGTGGTGAGGTTCTGAATCAGCCCATTTTATACTGACTCACATTGAGTCTTACCACATATTTCTTCTTAATGTGGTGTGATAGTTGGCACATGAATCTCTGCTTGCCCACTTCGGGAAAGTTTATTGTCTTTATTCTGTAGATCTGTCTGTCTTTTTGCTTTGTTAAATGGTTGGCATATGTGAAAGAAAGAGATGAAATTCAGCTTTCCAGAGGTGTAACCATATAGCCAAATTGAGTCTCTATGTTTGACATGGATTTCTAAGTATCCATTTGCAGATCCAGTCTGCAGAATCTGACAGTAAATCAGGTGATATGAAGTCAGGGGTCTTGCATGGGTTGCTAGCTGTTGTCCTCTGCTCCTAAAGATCTCTAGCTGTGTCCTTGTCTGCTTCAATTGCCATATCATTGCACTGCAAGCAAGTGATGGCACAAAATAGGTAAGCGCTTCCCTTTTGTTTTAAAGTGAAATTTCTCCTTCTCTGCTCATAGTATAACAATTGAAATGCACAATTTGCTTTTTTCAGTGGTTTTATATGTCCACCACCATGTTGTTATATCTCACTGGCTAGTCTTTTTCTGCTATTTAGTTAAAATCTGTTTTCCCCAGTCTTTTCTACTTCTAGTAATGGGACTAAAACAAAACAAACAACATATAATTGTGAGAAAACAAGTATTTAAAAATCTTACTATGGGACCACGCCTATGCTAACAACCCTGTGGGACAGATGAGCAATGTTATACACAAACATATCTAAATGGATTGAAAGACCAAGATGCTGATTTGGAGCCTTGGAGTTAGCCTGTGAATGTGAACAACTGATCAAGCCTTTGATTTCCTTATGCCAGTCTTGCAGCATTAGCTGGTTAGAGAATGTTGTCTTGCCTAAATTGAGTTAATGCTCATTTTACTTCTAATATCATCCAAATACCTCGCCAAGGCCTTGGATTATATGAGAGCTAGGCCTGAGAAAAATGGCTTCTCACAGTGATTTATAACCTGCTTTTAAGAAGTCTTAAGAGTATTTTCTTTGGCATTTGCTATGTGAGAACATTCAGGATATACTCAGCACTCCTACTTCATCAGAACTGGCTGAATTAATATATTTTCCGTATGCAGTTCTAAAGCAGCTGAATCTTTCTAAAAGTTACCTTTTAGGTTAGGTGACTCTTGATGGACTTGCCTCTGGTGGTATTGTCAACCTGAAGCTGACCCTTGCTTAGATTTGCTGACAATTAGATTAAGCTTTCAGATCAGGATTTTCACAAGCCTTCAAGGAGCAGATATTTTTAAGGACAAGCTGAGTCGTGGTCATGGCACATTCACAGGATATCATCATCATCTCAGAATCCTCAGCATTTTAAGGAAAACAGCATCTTGGAAAATATGTTTCCTTCTAGCTTAGTTCTGTTCGTAGGTTTTAACATAAAATATATTCTATGTCATCACATTACATACAATTTTTAGGCTGTGAGAGCAAGTTTCTAAATGTGTTCAAAACATCCTGCAAAACAAGTGTAAAATCTCTTCCAAATATTTTGCGTTCTGATTGAAACTTTTGCTATCAATTCAAAACCAAAAGTGTAAAGTCAAGGTTAGGGGGGTTTTAACCTAGTTTTATCTTAATCCATAACTTTTATCACAGATCCTTGAACTCTCATCCACAATTCCTCTTAGAAAAGAAATACATTCTAATGGTATTATAGCTTTATAGTAAAATACATAGGAATGAATGTGGAAATGTCAGTATTAAATGTAAGATTTAATTCAATATTTTACTTGAAAATAAAGAGGAGCTTCACAGGATCTCTTCAGATCATATTCTGGAGAACATAAATGGCAGAAGTTTGCAGCTTAAGAAATTCTACATTACTTTTACAACTAAGTTGGGATAATAAAGAATATGAAGGTAACCAAAAATTATACTACTAACTTTGTTTTTATCTGTAATTGCCCTCCTACTTTTAATCTAACACTATTTTTGCAATTGACTAAGATTCAATATAGGAAAAACAAAGGACATT
>WEIT01024585.1:35436-52542 GCA_013389985.1 Dryoscopus gambensis
CAGCTGAAACACGGCCAGTTGAGATGGGCAAAGAGAGCCCCAGAGTGAAATGACACAGTGTCTTACTGTGTGGAACATGTCTGGCTGCCCATAGTCACCAATAACTGTGAAAGAATATGATGAACAGAAGCTGCTCAGGGAAAAGGAAGAAAAAGTAGTGTTTGTTATATCAATTAAACCCAACGGGCAAATGTCATAATAAAAGAGTCTAGAGTTTTAAGCTTTTTTTTTGTTTGATTTTGAAAGACAAAGAAATCCCAATCTGATCTTAAGAATGACATTTATTTATTTTAAATGAATGATAATGATACAAGACTGCTCTCTTCTTTGGAGTTGCGTTTTCAACTCCTGGAGTCCTGCCCTGAGACTCTTTGGTGTCCATTAGCAGATCCATTTTCTACCCTTGAACTATGTATTCTTATTGAAATGTTAATTCTTCCAAGCTTTTAAAAAAAAACCCACTACACTGTGTATTTTATATGCCAAATTATTCCACTTTAATGGAAAAAGAACAGAAATGTTAAGGAATTCGTATATATCTGAGTTGTGCACATCAATCTTCTAAGGCGGCACATAACAAAGGTCAGAAATAGCCTAGCGCTGTGTTTTGTGTAGCTCATCATTCTATGAGAAAATGTGCCCAAGTTCCTCCTAAAACATTGTTTTCAAGCATGGTTACTACTGAATATATTTCTAAATGACAAGGTTTATTTGTCTGTATTTTGATATGTTTAGGGGAAACTCAGGCTGACAGTTAGAGGAGGCAGGAAGAGGGAACCACAACAAGTTCCACCCAAACACAAAATGTCATCTCTTCCCTAGCTAAGACACAGAAGCATCCTGATGAAAAAAAGAGCAGACATTTAAAAGTTTCTGACATGTGTCACAGATGCAGCCATTGAGCCACTGTTCCTGATGTAGCTCGAAATGACAGCATCCAAGCCATTGGAACTGGCTGCAGGACATTCAAAGTTTGGTGTGTGTCGCATTTAATCCTTGTCATAGCACATCTCGAGAATAAAAAAGACAAATGGACACAGGCAGTAGTAATAGTTCAAAAAACTTAAAATAAAGCTTCCCAGTCTAATTGATATTATCAAGCTGTGCTAACATTTACCAGCCACCAAGTAGACAGACAGGAGGTCAGCACCCTTTTTTCTGCAGTTTTCCCCCAAGTCAGAAGGATAAGTCTTTCAAGCTTTCACTAAGAATGACCCAAATACATGAACTGTTTATTCAGAAATAGCACTGACTTGCCAAAGATACTCCTTAATAATCAAAACATATAAAGACAGAAGGGCTTCAACCACCGATGAAGCAACTTGTCATGCATGACCCATGTTATTTATTTACACTAGCTTAGGATCAAGCCAATGTTGGTGATTATTGTACCAAGGACCTGATAATTTATTGATTGTACCACCACTGGATATTTGTAAAGTTGAGGTGCAGGCAGCATAAAATAACATTCTTTTGGAGTTATCCTGTTGTCATCCTCTTTCAAATAGTGTGTCTTTTTATGTTGGCCAAAAAAAGTTTGTGTACATAAAATTGATTGTCTGCAGTGGCTCAGGGTCTGCAGCACAGATTAGTTGAATGAAGAGCTTCTCATCTAGGTTTCCAGAGAATTTATAGTCAGCAGCCGCATTAGCTTGTCATTGATTGCAGTGGATGAGTGCCTGCTCCTCATCTAACTTCCAGTTTAACATAGGGGATACTTTTTCATTTAGCAGCCTGGGAGGTGAATAGAGAAGATTCAATTTAAGCATTTTCCAAATACAATCAGCCTCTGATAATGTGAATCCCCTGGCAAGTTGGAGTTGAAAAAAATAAAAATCTTTTGTATTAAAAAGTCAGTTGTACCTACAGGCTATTGGACTGGTTTCTACTTAAATCTTTTGGCTACCTACGCATGGTGATAAATCAAGCATGGTTTTAAAAGTCCTTCCTTCTTTATGCTAAGAAAGACTCCAAACGTCCACAACATTATGGTAGTGGAAGAGAACATTCAATGAAGGAATGTGTTCAATGTACACATTTTTTTGTACAGTTTTATTGGAGTATTGACAGATATATTTGTTACCACCCATTTTGCCATCACATTGTTGTGAAGGAATGTTGTATTGTTTTGTTGTCTGAAGTTCAAAAATACATTTTAAACAGTATTTTTGCTTTTTATCTTCATATCCAACTGCAGAGCCAAAAGCATGAAAACACTGCTAAAATTCCATATATTGGTGTGGTTCTAATTAGGTCAGAAATTAAAAAAAAAAAAAGTATCCAAAAAGACCTCTACCTTTTTTCCTCTACTCTAAAACATAGGTTTGGGGAAAATTAAGTTAGTGTGCTGAGACCTGGATTCTGACTGTGTCAAGGTTCTCCCTCTGAACATACTGACGTTCAAATGTGGTTGGCTTAGTTGCTCCCAGACGAAAAAAGATGGTCACAATTGAACATCTGGATTTCACATGATTTTGTATGCCTTGGCTATGTTCATGAGGTGTTCACCCAGTGAACCCCTTCCTGTGTGTCTGCATTGAAGGATGATGAAGTCCCCAGTACAGTGAGACAGTTGCAGCAGGAGCTGGCATTGCTGAGAGGCAGACAAGGCGGTGCTGGCTTGCCCACAGAGACTTTCTGTGATGGGCTGGGAGTTCCCCTCAGTGCTACAAGTGAAGGGAAGGAAACAGGTTAGCTTAAAGGTTTGCCCTTTCTGCAAGCAACAGCTAAATTGCAGCTTCCATGGTACATGGACTCACCTCCAAAATTCTTCTCCTGAAAGATCTGCAGGTAGAGACCTGTAGGGATAGCAGAGCAAAATCCATATCATTCTAATGTTACTTCACAGAGGAAATAAGCCTCTAATTTCTAACAGCAGAAATGTAAATCAATACTGTTCTGTGACAGGTCAAGTTGCATCTTGAGAGGCAAACCACATCCCTTTGTCCCTATTTACAGTGGCACAAGGTGGTTCTATTGCTGGCAGAGCATGACATCTGAAATTGTTTTGCTGAGGCTGTGGACCATTTCTGTGTTGTGAAGATTGATGCACAAAAGACTTCAAATGGAAGAGTGTGCAAGCTGAGATGGTAGATTCTTTACTCTTTTTGGGGACACTGTAAAGTCCGTCTATCACGATGTGGCTGTACATCTACCTCCTGCAACAAAAGCTTTTGCATGTATTGTGTTCCTTCACAAACAATGAAATAAATCATAAAGAAGGATCAGAAAATTAGTAAAAAGAAAGGTATAGAGGGGAAAAGGCATGGGCAATGACTCATTCTTTTACGGTAATTACTGTGATGAGTATTAAAGGACCTAGGAGATAGAAAAATATTGTTTAAACAGTTTTTATAATATATAAATGGCTATAGTTGGCAATCTTCATAAATGTATGTGTTTAATCATCTTTGGTAGTGTTTTCCACAGGGTAGAGTAAAGTTTGTGGCAAAAAGACCATTCCTGAGTTAGTTTCTTTCCTGTGCATCATCTTCCTGTTGAAGACAGGATGTAGTTATTCTTGCCCTCTCTGACATGTGAGCTATCATCTCAAAGAAACTAGAGTCAAGTGCAGAAGAGAGACTCTCCATTCAAATTATCATGTTGGATTCCATCCCCTCATTTTTGTGTCATTGCAGAGCATGGTTGCATACTCATCAGCAATGTAAGTTCATCATTTCTCTCTGCAAATGAAACTCAGTTTTCTGCCAGATAGTTACAGAGGATTTATGTAAGCTAGGGATTACCCATTTGCCTTAATGGGAGTCGCCCCACACTGTACAATAGATTAGCGGCATAGCAAAGGAAGATAAGTCAAAAGACCCCTAGAGAGCAATGTTGATTTTAAATATTTTCCTTCTGCTGTAGTAACTTCCATAGCATCCTATTATGGAATGCCTGATTGAGCTAATTTCCTGCATTGTGAAATAAAGCCATAATTATCATTATTAAGTGTAATTAACTGTACATATGATCACCGTGAAGAATTGAAAAAGAAAAGATAGCATGAAAACACTCTAGTATCTTAATTACTGGTCCATTTTTATTGTCTTGTTAAATATGCATTTGCTAAATAATTTGATTTCATGTCTTGAGCTGTGTTGCACTTTGCTTATCCTATGCTGATTATAAAGGCTTAATCTTTTATGGGAATCTTTCTTATCATTAATGCATGGGAAGGAATGAAAACAAACCAACCTTTGGGCCACTCCATAATGTCCACCATTTCCTAGACTTGTATTTTCTAGTAAAAATTTTTTAATGACTTCATGTATTTAATCTGCAGAGTCAAGGCTTCCAGTGGTAAATGTAGCTCAACAGAGATTCAGTTGGAAAACAGACTTTGCTAGGGAAGAGGAAGGAAAACTATCTTGTGCTATGCAGCAGTAAGTCCCAACACTGTTGAACAGATTCTGTAGGCTAATGGAGCAGCCTGAGCTGCAGGTGCTGAGTGGAGTTATTAATTTTAGTCATCTGTTGAAGACTCTTGGTACCACCTCTGGTTGTCTGACTAGTGAAAAGAAATAGTAACAAAGTTCTTGTGGCCTTCAAAATGCCAGCCTTAGAAAAAAAACTTTCATCTGTTACATCTCATATGTGAAGATGGGCCAAAGCTTGAAAGACTTCCTAAAATCAGATAAAATGGACTAGATCTTTTCTTCTTTTGGGAATTAAGCTTTTTTTGTATGCTTTTTTAAAAAGAGTCTAAATTCAATGAGATTTTTTGGGAATTGAGCTAATTAATGAAAAAAAAATCAGGATTTAGCACTTTTGTAGGAATATCACAGACTTAATGGGATTATTGACCAGGGAAAGAGTTTGCAGGACCTCAGCATAGTCAGGTTATGCAAAGGTGTCTCTGAAATGAAACCACTCTAATGATTTCTGAGATCTGCATCTTGTTCTGGTCAGATGCCGGTTTTTTTCCTGCAGCAGTATTATAGCAGCATCACTTGTAGTATTTTCTGCTTAGGTCAGAATATCACCAATTCCCAAAATAATCACATTTTCAGTTTCCCTTCACATCTAGTAGTGATACAGCTGAGGTTTGGGGTGGGGGTTTTTTTAATTATTTATTTCTATAACAGTCAGTCACTCTGGTAAGGGAGAGGAGCAGTTAAAGAAAGGTTTCAGTGAGGAGCGTCTAGAGGGGCACTAGTGGAAAATTTGCTAGTGAATGGGTAGCAGCTTACTGTGATGATGGACTTTTTCCTGTACTCTCTCACAGAGGCTGGTTACCTTTTTTAATATAATAAAGGATGAAATAGTTAAATACATCACAGTTTTGCCAATAATAGGTGTTGGTGTATCAGTCTAACTGGCAGCCAGACTGCCCAGGTTATTGATTTTACTGTCTAATGGCTGAAAGAGATGTTATCTTGATTAATTAGAAGTCAAAACCAAATGCATCTTGCTTCTGTTAGATCTCCTGGCATTTGTTTTCTTTTTTTTTCTCCCTTGCCAGTGTTGTTGTACATGTACCTTTAAAATGTTTTAAACTAAAAAGCTATCAAGGTCAGCAGTATACAAGCCCTAGCAACTTTATTTCAGCTGTCAAGGAGTCCTTAAAGCATGCACTGCTTTTGGTGCTGGAAGGTACCCTTTTAAAGCGTAAGGCTATTCATTTAACCTCAACAAATTAAAATCCAGTAGGCTATTATTCTTAGTGCTCTTGAAGTAACTTATCACCTCATTATGTTATTGGGCAGAAATGCTGACATCCTGAGTATTACTTTATATATTTACTGATGGTTTTACAGGAAAACATATTTTTCTTTTTTGGAGTATTTAGTGTTCTGCAAACATGTTTAGTCCTTAATGTGAATAAGTGTTATAAAGACCACTGCAACACTGGAACATAAAAAAGTAGGCAATTTTCTATCAGCTACTCTGAATTATGATCAGTAAGAAGATAGAAAAAATGATAGATGGTAGGGGGAAAAAGTCTAGGGTTAGTCAGCAATAACAAAACATGCAGAGTTATAATATATTGTATTAATAATCACTTCCTGGTGGTTTACGTGCTCTCAGAATGCCAAGTACTAAGGAAAAATGAATCTTGCCGCATTTATAAACAATTTACATCTCACAGAGTAAGATTCAAGCAACATTCAAGCAAACAAGTAGTTGTTTGATTTAACTTGTTTTGTGTTTTATATGATCACAATCTAGACCTAAAATTACCTTACAAAGTGTGCAAAAATAGAATATCTTGCACATTTCTGAATTGAAGTGAAATTGCCATGTTTACTTATCAAAACTTTACCAGAGATTCTGTTGCCACAATTGGTCTGATTCTGAAAACTGTACAAAAATCATAGGATCATAAAATGGTTTGGGTAAGAAGGGACTTTAAAGAACACTCAATTCCACTGTCTATGTCACTGACAAAGGTATTAAACAGCACCAATCCCAATACCCCTAAGGAATGCCACACATCACTGATCTCCACTTTAACATGGAGCTGTTGACCAAAACTTTTTGATTGTGACCATCCAACCAGTTCCTTATTCACCAAGTGGTCTGTCCATCAAATCCCTGTCTCTCCAAACATAGATGTTGAGCAGGATAGTGTCAAATGTTTTGCACAAATCCAGGTAGATGTTGTCTGTTGCTCTTCCCTTATCCACCAATGCTGCAACCCCACTGCAGAAGACCATCAGCATTGTCAGGCACAATTTGTCCTTTGTGAAGCCCTATGGGCTGCCACCAGTCACATCCCTATTTCCTATGTGCCTCAGCGTANAAACTGTACAAAAATCATAGGATCATAAAATGGTTTGGGTAAGAAGGGACTTTAAAGAACACTCAATTCCACTGTCAATGTCACTGACAAAGGTATTAAACAGCACCAATCCCAATACCCCTAAGGAATGCCACACATCACTGATCTCCACTTTAACATGGAGCTGTTGACCAAAACTTTTTGATTGTGACCATCCAACCAGTTCCTTATTCACCAAGTGGTCTGTCCATCAAATCCCTGTCTCTCCAAACATAGATGTTGAGCAGGATAGTGTCAAATGTTTTGCACAAATCCAGGTAGATGTTGTCTGTTGCTCTTCCCTTATCCACCAATGCTGCAACCCCACTGCAGAAGACCATCAGCATTGTCAGGCACAATTTGTCCTTTGTGAAGCCCTATGGGCTGCCACCAGTCACATCCCTATTTCCTATGTGCCTCAGCGTAGTTTCCAGGAGGATCTGCTTCACGATCTGGCCAGGCAAGACTGACTAGCCTATAGTTCCGTTGGTCTTGTTTTCTCAAAATACCAGGGACACATTTCATATGTATTTAAAATTCTGTGAATCCTGTGAATGCAGTAGCTTTCTGTTCAAAAGTGTGTTATGTGTTATAGAAAACCACAAAGCACTGACTCAAATATTGCTGCATCATCTACTGAGCAGATGGCTTACATATCTTCCTTTCTTCTAACTTGCTCCCTAACATTTTAGCATACAGTTAAACTGTTTATCAGGTCTCAATTCTCTCCTTTAGGTTTTGTTGTCATGAAAGTGTCTAAAAAAAGATGACCTACAGCACTGCACAATTTATAGGTGTGGAGTGGTTTAAGTAACCAATTTGTAAAGCTTCAGAATCAATTTATCTGCTGCTTTTCCCATGGAATTTACCTAGAAAAAGTGTTAAATGCAAAGACTCTTAAGTACAACCTCCACTTTGCTTGTCTACTTGGTGTTCACAAAGCAAAAAAACCCTACCAGGAGCCTGTTCAGTCCAAGCAATAGACAGCAGGTGTTTTCTGAAATAAGGACATAAAAGGAAAGAATGTAAATCAAGGCAGCCCTGTGGTCATTTTAATTGGCATTGTTACCATTTTTCCAGGCCCGTGCAACTTCCTACTGTGCTGTTGCATGAAATGAGAAGTTACCACAGCAATTACAATGTCCTTGGCCATTTTTGACTATAGGCCTGCTGAAATATAGACCTCAGTTTTATTTAGTTGAAATTCATAGTACAATTTCAGTAAATTTAGTGCTGCTGATAGCTGTCAGATTGAGTGCATTGGATGGCAGGTTTAGATGGTGGGAAGATTAGCTATCTTAGAGTTTCATCTAGGCAGAGGTATAATTCAGTATGTGGGTTTTACTTGGAGACCACCAGTGAGTGGGGGGGCTGTTGGTGCAAGTGGAAATGCTGAACTTTGTTCTGAAGAAGCTAGACTGAGTTCGCTGTGTATAATCTGTACATAGTGTATATATGGTACATAGATGGTTCTTTCCATTCAGGAGAGTTATTGGCTTCTTGCCCTCTTACCAGCCAACACATCTATTTTGAATTCTTCAACAAGGAGCTGAACCGGAGGGCAAATCAATAGGTACTGAGGAGTGCATACCAAGGCTTGGTATTGTGATCATCCTAATTTTTACTGCTCTGGCCTCTATGTAAACAGGACCCAAATCTGGTAAAAATTGTCACAGTGTAGGTGTTCTAGGGTCCAATCTCGTGGAAAAAGCCAAGCCAACTAACCCAGAGATGCTTAAATGCCTTGCGGTTGCAAAGAAAATATTGATAAAAAATATAATATGTATTTATAGATATAAAATATTGAAAAATGGAAAAAAGGAACTGACTTTGGGTTGTGTGGTACAGGAGAGTTTCAACCAGCTCACATTATGTCCGGATGGCACCAGGTCCCTGAACAGGTGAGCATCCAGGGCACCTGGATGCTTTAACATCCTGTGCTCTGATGGAGGTGACGGTGTTGTGTTGAACCAAGTCCTTTCTTTTTCTCTGGCATTTCCCCTCATTTCCAGGATGTCTTTCCCCTCACAGCAGTACTCCTTATTTCCTTGTTCCAAAGGAACTTTTTTTCTGGTCAATGTCACCCTTCATTTGTGAAATAAAGGGAAATAAATGCTGTAAATTATTGATTCTGGAAGTTTACATGAGGGAAATACAAAGTCTTTCTTCTGAGCCTTGGAATGGCTGTCAGAGCCCTGCTGCTAAGAAGGGCCCAGCTAATGCAGTCAGGTTTGCTCCATCTGCCTCAGCTTTGAGTGACAGCTATGGCCCAGTGCACATCCACTGGAAACTAGCATCAGGGAATGACATACAGTTTGATAACATAAGATGCTTAGGTTTTTTGGCTCAAGTGAGATGTTCAGAGCTAATAGCCCTGTGAGCAGAGTTTCAGCTGTGATCTGTACCTTGAGATATTGGTTGTGTCTGGCTCAGGAAAAAGGGGAAAGAATGAAAGCTTATTTCTAGAAAGGTTTCCGATGAGCAGCATTTGTCATTGAAGGGGAAGATGGGTATAATTAGCTTGTCAGTCTAGTTTGGGCTGAGCTGGCTTTCTGTGGTAAGAAAGATGGACTAACTGCCAGAAGAGCTGACAGGCAGTCGATAATGCAGCAATTAATGTCATAAATAATTCTGGAACCAATTATATCAAAATGGACTCCAAGCTTTAAAAAGGAACAGAATTCCCTTATTCTTCCTGCTAACAGCAAGAAGCAGCTTTCATTTTTCTCTATAATTACTTTTCATTGTATATAGCAATAAAGTAGGGCTTTTCTGTCCATATTTAAAACTTGTCTTTCTTGCCTCCCCCGCCTCCTAAATACTCTTTACCCCACAGGACAAGGTTGTTACAGCAGATCTGTACTGAGGTGAATGTATAATCTTTTCACATGGCTGTTACATGATAATTTCTGCTGCACCTAAATGACTAAGAGCCAAGTTTTCTCAAATGTCATGGGCAATGACAGCAGAAAGTACCAAACAATGGCATTTGGAAATAAAGACATTTGTGAAATAAATTGATTTGTCTTATTATTTTAAAGGTTGCTCTGACTTGCTTACACTGAACTTATTGATTTTTTTTCTCCCCTCTTTCTGTACAGTTACAGCTGTGGAATCTGAGCCAAGCTATTCCCTTTATGCTGGAAACACAATTCAGAACAGCTCTGCAAGTTAATGGGCATTCCCTTACAAAAGACACCAAGTTACAAACACTCTCTAGAGTGATATTCTCCTTAGCTGTTTCTCCATGTGCTGTAATACAGATGTGGATAGCACAAAGCCTGTACTGGCAAAACCCCCACAGCGCTGCTTTTGCTAATGGTCTTTCTGTAGTCTCGTCCTCTCTTTTTTTAAAAAAATGGACTATAGAAGTAGTAAATTACTGTAGCATTCGTTCACAGCTTTGTTCAGTGCCTGACAAATGTTTCCAACTTTTCAACTATGGTGGCATTTACTCCTGGGAGGTTGGGGAAAAGAGTTCATGAAGTTCCCACTGTTTTAAAACCAGAAACATCTGTTGGTGTCACATGCAGTTTGTTGGCTGGGTCCGGGAATAAAGAAATCCTGCAGCCGATCAGCTCTCTCCTTAGCAGTAGGTGTCAGTATGGTGAGTGGTAATTACAACAGGGAGTTTTAGAGGACACACGATAATTAGGACAGCTAACAAAAACATAAACACTGACATTTACCATACTTAAAACCAGAAATGTTGTCTGCTGTGTCTGTACATTGTTTCAGACCATGACAATAGAGCCATAATTAGTTCAATCGAGTTTTTAAGGAACAAAGACTTTCAGATTTTGGATATACAGCTCAGTGTTTTAGCAGGAAGAATGGCAGAAAGAGGGGGAGTGATCTGTGGTGTGCAAAGCCCAAGTGTGCAGCAATGCAAAGCTGGGAGAGCTGGGTTCCCTTCCAAGCCCTGCTGCAGGGATGGTGCTGAGTGACTGCCAGGGAATCATCATGTCTGTCATCGCAGCCCCCCAGGCCAGAGGGACAGAGAACGCTTACCCTGCAAGGGTGGTGTCCATATTAATGCATTTTTAAGGTCTTTTTAAGCACTTGGAGATTGTCTGTAAGGAAGGGTGATGGAAATTCAGTACTATTGAGGGAAGAGACCATCTGTTTCACATCTCATTGAGAACTATATCCTGTTTCTGCTCTGCAGCCCAGCAAGGCCTGAAAACAAGGAGCTATGTTTAAACAATACTTCCTCAGTTAAACTACAGCGTATATAAATTGAACTCAGTTTTGCTCCAAATGACCCACTTTTTCTGCTCACAGAACTTCTTCAAAAGGTAAGACCTTGTCAGAATCTTTGCAGGTCAACTCTGTAGCCATTCAGCAGTCTTGCTGTGATCATTTTCTTTTCTATGCTTCTGCATTTCTAGTGAAAAGTACTTCACTGCCCTCATGCCTCAGATCATTCCGTGCACTTTTTCTCTTCAATAGAGAGGAAGTGTCAATGTTTTCCTTATATTCATAAGAATGATTTCAAGCCTAAAGGTAAAATCAGTTTGATTTAGTCTGGAAAGAGTACTCTAGCAATCATTATTTGGTCTGCAGAACTCTTTCTGACCTCCATTCTGGGGAAATTCACTTCCCTGCATAAATGGACTTTATAAACAAGAAAAGAGATTTAACATGAAATGTCAAATAAAATGAGCTTAATTTACTCACTGTCATCTGCAATGCTACCCCAATAATTTAGGTTTTCTATTCCAACTTCCAATATAATTGATGTTACTATAGGAAACTTATGGCTAAGTGAGCAACCACTATGCTTGAAACAAGTAACAGATTTTCAGTTCATGAAGAAGGAGAGTTGTCAAGAAGCAGTTAATATTACCTGATGTCTTGTATCATCACTTGTACTTCTAACAAAAACACAAGAGTAGTTTTATTGTATTCCTAAGTGGCTTTAAATAGTCCACTTTATTAGGTATATTTTAATGATTACTAAAGAAAGAAATGAAAATCCTATGAGCTATTTTGTAGTCCTGAAAGGCAAATACAGCATAAACTAATGGCACTACTTACTTAGATATTGTTACTTCTTTATCCTCTAAATGCTTGAAAATAGCTTTCTGTAGAGGTGAAGTGCAGAATCCAATGACTTTAGCACCTTGGTTTAGGTCATGATGGGAGATATTATCGAATTTTATCCTCTGCATGTTAGAGTATTATGTGTTTTCATCTGTTGCTTGAAGTTGCACGTTAAAATTCCAAGCTCTTATGGCTATTTACTACTGAGACCATTGAAAGTGTACATACTCATTATAACTTAGCGAATTTGGGCTGATTATATACAGTAATGACCAAGTTTTCATCATGAACTTGTGTAAGCATCCTTTTGGATTAAGCTTGGGGTATTTAAAAGTACAGTTTTCTAAATCTGAATTACAAACATAGCACTCGTCTTAGTGGAGTAATGCAATGCAGAGAAATAGGAAGGTGGGGAAGAGGCAAGAGCTTAGCTTCAGTAGGTAGACGAAACACTTTCACAGACATCAGTATAACTAATGAATTTTTTGGTTACTTTTTTTTTACTGGCTGACTGATTTACATAAGCACATAAATTTTTAAACTTTTCCTTTAGGTCTAATAAGCTGCCATTCATATTGGAGCTGGGTTTCCTCTGCCTTTCACCTAACACTCTCTTTTGCTATATCACTCTTTCCGTTTCTTAGATCTAGCTTGTCAGTCGGGCCCAGCATGTCTGAACAATGACAGATTTTTTCTGAAGCTCAGTTCTCTATCATGAGTAAATTAAGAAGCCATGCTGATGGTGGGAAGGGAAGGGAAGGGAAGGGAACTATATGATGAATTCATTTTATTTTACACAATTCTCGATTAAAGATATGCATCTTAGATAGTGATTACCATGAGGTTATGCGTTCTCAACAAAATTCTGCTCTTGGACATAATATTAGGTTTTTAATCCCTTTAATTTTCTTGGTTGTTGAAGTAAAGCTTCAAATTCCACCAGTCCTGTGCCCCTCCACAGGACTGCTTCTAATGTTGCTACAGAAGTCGTACATTTTTATTGTTTTGTTTTAAAAGATGAGTAATTTGTCAACCGCTATTTGAATTCTTGGAATCAGCAATCCTAAATTTCTCTGTTTGAGAAACAACATCAGCTTGGATGAAAGATGAAAAAGATGTGATCTTGGAAAAATTTTAAGCCTGCTTATGGAAGATGAGCCTGTTATTCCCAGGTAAGAAAGAAGTGTAGGAAAAGAATTGAGGCACCCTGAGAACATGATGGTGTTATTCTCATTGAGTTCTTTCTTCTTCAGAGTGGAGGGTGAAAGAGTGTTAAGTTACTACCCAGAGTATTTAAACATTTTCCTTTCAGGGACTTTTGTAGGATTAATGCAGATATCAAGTGAAAAAATTAAATTTCACCCATATTTTCTCTAGAGGTGCCTTTTTTTTCTTGGCAGACCCCACATGAGTTTAATTGTTTCTGATTGAACAGCAGGATTAAGTTTTCTCTCCTTCTGCTCATGGGGTTCAGTTTCCTTCCTTTGGTTCATGTGTCAAAGACCAATCCACCTCCCTCTCCTTCTACCCTTCCCAGTGACTGTGTTGAAATATGTAAGACAATAAGAGAATACACTGTATAATCAAGAATAAAAAATATTATCATGTGCCACAGTAAATCATAGCCAAACAACACAGTTATAATAGAAATACCTTTCCTATGTCTGATCCACTAACACTTACTTAGTCAGATAACAAATAACATGTTCTTGGAGAGAGTGCCCTGGGTTTGATTTATCTCTGAGTGTAAGTAAATATGAAAAGGCTGCCAAATCTGCGTATATAAATCTCAGCTATCTCAAAATGTCATGTATGGGGGAAGTGAAAAATTAAGAAGGTGTTTCTTTCTTAATAGGGTATGGAGGCAAAAGGTTCTGCTTTTAATTCTTTGTAGGGATGATGTTTCTCTGGTTGATACCTGGGAAGAAGTATGTACATGTATTGTGCCAAATAACTGCTCTTATTTTTGCTGATGTAAATCTGGAGTAGATCCACTAAAGAGTCTGGAATTAGTCTGGCTTTCTCCCAGTGTAGCTGACAGCAAACTGAGAGCCTTTCAAATTAATATTAAATCTCAGTGTTAAGATTTTTCATTTCGGCTGTAGTGGCTATTGTTTGTTTGAATAAATAGAACAAAAAAAAATCATCTGAACATACTTATATACTGCTGCACAAGTTAGAATAGTAAGAAGAATGGGCCAATGTGAACATCAAGGCTAAGAAAATTGTTTCCATAACGATTGTTTGGATATGTTTATTCTTCTCTGACAACACCACACCACGCTTACGGGTCCGTTTACACAGGAAAGAAGGAGGTGGTATGCAGGTCTGGATTATTAACTCAAGTATTAAGTAGGATAATCCAGGCATAAATCCTGCCAATTTGTAAATTTTCGTCCATGGGCTTTATATTTTTCTCACTTAATCCCATGGACATTGGAGTTACTTCTGACTAATACCAGGGTGGTTAATCTCAGAATCTGACCCTCTGCATCCTGTGTGGGTTTGTGAACCAGATGCTCCGTGTGACAAAATGTGTCAATTAGCCTGAAGTACTTGTTGAGCCTCAGTCCATCTGGGATTCAAAGGTAGTTTGTTACCCCCGAGGTGGGGGGTTTTAGTTGAATGTGTCATCCTACTCAAATTCATTAGATGAAAAGCAAGTATCATCTTACATTACATGAGTTCAGCTGGAATGTATACAATGTCAGTAGTATGGAAGAAGAAAACATGTGTTGAATACATCTAGTGTGTCTTGGGGCTCTGAAGGTCACTCCACTAAAGTAATATACAGTGCTGGTGCTAGTGGCTCAAGGTCAAGTCAGCTTGGTTTTCATAATGCATAAACCTCAAGCTCGCTCAGACACCAATCATCTGACCTAAACCTTGGAACAAATATTTTACTAAGTAAATCAGTGAGCATGCTGGCATTTCTATTAACCTTCAATGCACTGGTGACAGAAAATGAATAATGATAAATAATAACTCAAGCCTGTAAATCATGCTTAGCATCAGAAGGAAAAAAAAAAATAAATAAAAGGTCTGGTGTACTACCATCTGCTAGGCTGGCTGAGCTGGTAGGGAGAAACCCACAACAAAGGGAAATGTGCTTTCTCCCTCCCGCAGCAGTTCCCTGGGTTTGAAATTTGGGGGCAGGATGGAGTGGGCTTTGCAGAGCCTGGTGAAGGAAACACTTGAAAGTGAAAAGCTGCATGTACACAAACTGCAGGGAGCCTGAGTAAGAAGAGCTCTGTTACTCAGGTTGGTTAGAGTTGTTTGGCAAGCTTTGAAGTGGATGAAACCTTTTCTTGTCCTCTTCTCCCACTGAGTGACCGTCGGCAGCTCTCCGGTGGTAGGCAGAAGATAACAGGCTTCCAGCAACTCACCAGTGCTGAGGACCTGCTTGTTGTGTTTCCCCAGTACTCTTTCATTTCATATTCTTCTGTTTTCCTTTAAGTTTTGCTACTAGTTAGGGTCACCATAGCCACACAATGGCCTTAAGGAAATAAGCTCATAAATTAGGAAGAAAAGACACATTTAGCTCTATCTCCCACCCTGTGATACTTTCACATGTTTCAACTTCATTCAGAAGTGCTCTGATCTTCATATCCTTTAGATTTTTGGAAGGTCTAATTTTATACAATTAACATTAATTTGTTACTGAGTTTGTTGCAAGGAGGGCTTTTCCTAGCCATGTTGCTTAAAACATTTGCATTTCACAAGCTTGCTCACAATCTGTTTCTTTTCCACGTCTGAAATCTTTTTGTTAAAAAAACGAGTGCTGATGAATCAGTGGATTGAAGTACACATTGTGTTGAGTCAGGTTGGGGACCCTGGACACATTTGTGATCCTGCTACATGAAGGGAAGGCAGCATGCATCACATAAAGTTGCTCCTTCCAAAAATCACAGTGGACTCTTGTTGAGAAGCCTTATCCTTTCACAAAAGGGTGTGTGATGACACTGGAATAGGAAGAAATATAGGTAGTAGAAGCACAGCCTGGTGGTTGCTTTCCGTGGGATCACAGCAGGAGGTGTGCTCAGCACCTGTTACAGAGTGATAGGAAGAATATAACACACAGTCATGGCTGTGTTTGTTGCAGAATCACAAAAAAATGAGCCGAACCAATCTAACCCAGATATGTGAGGAAGGATGAAGAGAGAGGATAAAGAGAGTTTGGGGCTTGAGTTCATATCTGCAATTCATTTTTTGTCAGAAATGAGTGTGAAGCCGAGTTTGAACTTTTCAAAGAGTAAAATCATTTTTTTTCAGCCTCAAAAGCAGGCAAGGGCCAGTCACGATGTTAAGATTCATATCCAAGTTCAGATTTGTGACAGACCTTTGTCAGAAAAATACTAGGTTCCTGAATCTTTTTGTGTTCTTTTTGACCATTTCTCTCTTTTGACCAAAATAAAAATAAAAGTATTGCTCACCAGATGAACTCATGTTACATCTAATGATTTTGTCTAAATTATATTCCAACTGGATTACACTAATGTGATAACATAATTTACAGTGCAGTAACCATCTGACATCATAAAAAAAAATCTCAATCAGGATATCTTAACCCTTACTTGAGCCTCAGGACTGGTATCTGATGGAATAGAAGGGAAAGTATGGAAATCCCAGTGTTTCTGTCCCTGCCAAAGTATCATTTATTTAAAGCAAATTTGGAAAGGGCCCTTAACATAAGAAAATTAAGTGAAAAAGATTTCTATAAACTGCCCTCCTCATGCTAAACTTCATGCAAGTAGAATGAGTAATAGTAAATTTTAAACTTTGGCATCTTCATTTAATTAAGGGTCTGTTTTGTGAAAAATGTCAGAACTTCAGAAAAAGACATGATCATATTATTCCACTAAAATGGCTGTGTGGACATCACTTCCAAGAGAAAATGTATTATCCTGAGAAATTATGTAGAAGTAGCTGCTGCATTAATATACATGCATTTCACAGATAACTTTAGGAAAAATTAGCCTTATCCCACAGGGACCATCACTAAACATAATTTATTCTGTCCTTTGCTATATCTTGACTTGCCCTTGAGAAGATGTTTCCCATTAAGCAAAAGTGAGCTTGGCTCATTTATGTTAGGTATCTGGTGTTGACTATTCCCAGTAAAAGTCAAAAAAATTAATTTTAAAGTCTTAATATTGATTGGTAATCTGAACTTCAGCATGTTTATCCTTATACCTTTCTAAAAGTATAAAAATAATTTAACCAAAACTGAATAAGTGCTAAAAAAGGGTAAGAAAGTGGGTTGTGATAAAAAATGTATAGTACTTTCATTAGACTTA
>WEIT01024585.1:52554-66095 GCA_013389985.1 Dryoscopus gambensis
TACTTTCATTAGACTTAATTTAGCTGAGGCTGTTCACTAGTTTGGTGACTTTTTAATTTATTTTATTTTGTGCCGAATAGGAATTGTGGCTGAAAATAATAACTCAATTGATATGCCATTACAATAAGAAAATTTATATTTTGCTTAATACTAATATTTAAAAGGCTCAGAAATTTTTTGCCTATTGGTTAATTTGAAGTGATGATAAGAAATTAATAGAAATCATCTAGTTTTTACAACTTAAGAAACTAAAATACAAAGAGTTCAAGTGGTCTTCCCAAGGTTTCACAGCAAATCCATACCAGAACCACATTCTTTACATTAGCTGCAAACTATAATTAAAAAAATGAAGATATGGTAAAAGGAGAATCCCAGTTTTCTTATCTGGGAAGTACATAACCTGATATCTGTGGTGCATTTTTCTTCCTGACCCAGTTGTTGTTAGTCTTATGCAATTACACACACACCCCTCCATGAAAAAACCCTTCACATACATCCAAGTTGAAATAATCATGCCTAAATGAGCACTCTGACCTTCTTTTTAAACTTCTGAGGGAATTTCCCCATACAAGTGATAGGCAGAGAAGGAAAGAAAAATCCTTAGTAATTAGTATTTAGTAACTATTTTATTATGAGACTCTATCAATTTGAAAGTGATTGTCTGTAGTTAAAATCTGGTGTGTATTTTTAGCCATTCATATTTCTGTTGAAAGGAAGGATAGTAGAGTTTAGGGCATGGTAATTACTCAGCCACCTTTATCAAAAGCTTTAAAATACTATTTTACTGTAAGCGTACACATAACAAGGCTGGGTTCAGAGGCCAGAGCACATGTGGGGAAGATTGTGTGCACAAATATGACACCACATACGTACTTGGTAGCGGACCTATCCAAACTTACATGCCCCTCTTCACATAACTGGGAATCTAAGTTCACAACTGAGCATTGGTAATGGGAGAAACAAATACTGGTGCTTAAATCTGGCCATCCATTTCTCTAGTAAATTTTCTCCCGTGTGTTTACATGTGGATAGTAAGAAAGTTCTAATTAGAGGGCACAGCACCTTTTATCTTTTCATTAAAATTATGTTATGTATGGAAAACCTGCTAAATAGCTATCTATTTTCATCTCTGTTAGCAGACCTGTGTGCCACTTCTGCTGAGTTCATAGAATGACCCCAAACATTTTGCTTTAAATACATTTAAATTAGGAGAGGAGTTAAAGGAAGTTTTCAGAAAGAATTAAACTCCTAATTATAAAGGACTAGCAGATGTTTTTCATCTAGTTCCACCTTTCCAAAAAGTTATTTTCTGAAAATAATGTATATGTTAAGATGGTGCTATATAAAGAAGCTTATTTTTCTTTTCCCATGAATTGCCCCCTCTCTCCAAATTTGTTTTTATAACTATAGCCACAATTATTTTTTTTAACATGGATCTTCAAACCCCCATTATAAGTTTCTGTGTGCATCAAACTGTTCAAAATACAATATACTTACAAGGAAGACAAATTCATTTCCTAACTGAGACATGTTACAGCTGGTTGGGAGCATATTTACCTGATGATTTAGATATTGAGAAAAAGCCTTACTTGGTACGTGATATCTGTGTGTGTCTTCTAAAAAAACCCAGTAGCACTGATGTTTGGATAATAGGTGCTGTTCATAGTATCTGCCTCTGCACCTCAAAAAATGGATTTTTCCAAATAGGAGAATGTTAGAGGATATAAGGACAGAAATAAAAGTGTCTTCTGAGGTTTTGCCTACCTAGCTAACAGGTTTGAAAATTCCCAGGATATTAATATACATTTTATCTTCTAGAATGGTTATGCACTCTCTGAACTCTCAAAATAACATATCAAATACCCAAGGCTCAACAGGCCCTGGTCTACATGAATACTAGCTGGAATTTTCTAAAAGTATTTTCATTAAAATTAAACAGTGACTTCTTCTTTTACATTGATGGGTTTATGACTAAAGGCTCTGAAATTCATGTCACAAATAAACGAATGGCCCTTCAACTATTTCACATGTACTTACAGACAGGCAAATGTGATGTATTGCATCCAGAGACATCTCAATGAACATAATCATAATATCACAATATATCATGTTACACTTGTATATGTTCGGGTCACAGGATTTACCATCAGCAGTGTGAGGTTTAACAGAGTTGAATTATATGGATACTGCATAGAACACTTTGGATGCATTATGCTGATGCTTTGGACTTTAAAATGTTAATATTGCAAATGAAAGGTACACTTTGTGTATCATAAATCTGAGTGTCTATTCTTCCTGTGTACTCAATAAATACACTTCTCATCAACTTTTAATTATGCTGTTTGCATTATTCTGTCCTGAAGAGGATAACACTCTGTAAATCATCCACTTCTAATGTACACTGCAGCATAAGTTTAGTTAATTAAACCATATATTTTATTAGTACTTGCACTTCCATCTTGTAAAACTGCTGGGAAAAAAAAATAGAGAGGTTTTTATTTATTACAGCTGACTTTAAGATGGCATTACAAAAGTTTAGCAGGGTTAGATGTGCATATTACTGTTGCCTGTAGCTTACTCACAAATACCCAGTCTCACAAACTTACTGTCTATCTATTACTATGAAAATGGGCAACTTCTTGAGCATGTTAATGTTTGTTGATGTTCCCACAGAACCACTTCAATGTGTTTAATGGTTGACATAATCAGAACTGAACCAAGTATATGCTTGTCCATTTGTAGAATTCATTATGTTAAGTCACCAAAGAGAGTTTTCTTGTAATGAAATTCATGGTAAGTGGAATTAGGAGATCCTTTTTATTCTTCTTACCTTTAAGTTTACATTTTTTTATTGGACCCAGTTTTTCAAAGTGCAGCTTTCAGCAGCAGAGCCATTTTATGGTTCAGTGTAGGTAGAGAGTCATCCCAGGGGATGCCATGACACATGAAAAACATTAATAAGATACCATGTGACAAATAGCATGAGAAGTGTAAACACTTGCCATAGCATCTATAAGTCTCTGGGGATTAAAGCCATCTTTGGGTAGAGTCCCTAGTATTTTCTGTTCAGATGAAATAAATAAATAAATAACTTAATTTGAACTTCAAGATACAAGTGCCCAGAGAAAGAATTTGCTTTGAGACTATTTCTGATTGACATAAGGACACTATCATACTGACAAAGATGATTCTGAACTAAATTCCGTGAATGACTCAGTCTTTAACACCTCATCTTGAATGCCCAAATACAATTTTTTCAGAGAGGTTCTATCTGCAGAATGGTTTGAAATTAAATATATATTCAGGATTCTCGTCATTAAAGCCAAGTAATTTGTTCTACCTACAGAGTCTAGAGCTATATACTGTGCTCAGTCAGATGTGCAACACTGCTGAGCAAGAGGGAGCATTACATTTTACTCTGTAGATGTTCTTTTTCAGATTTCAGTAGAGTATTAAGAAAAAAAGTCTCAATAAAATGGCAACCTCTTATCATTAAATGACAATAGTTTTAATTGAAAGAAAAAATTAGTAAAATTTAAAAATATCTCTCAGACAACAGGAAACCCAAGAGCATAGTGTTTAATAAAGTTGTTATTGTGGTCTAGAAATCAAATTATTAGGACTGAGCTTGTAGACTATTTTCCTTACTCTACATTCGAGACTATCCTTTGACATGATTTCAGGATCACTGATTACATACAAAATGGGAGGTAGAAGTTTAAAAGTAATCCTTTTCTTAAAAGTAAGACTGAGCAATTTTTAGACCTCTTTAATGAGGACTAAGGGACAAAGTGTGAGTCTGCTCTGCAGATTGAGGGAGTAGAGATGTTTCTGCTGTATAAGTATAAAACCACAGTCTCAATAGAGTCTTCTTACATTTAACAGAAATAACTAGGTCTTGACTCACTCAATCATAATTACATGATGTAATTAATACTCCTAAGTTATTTGCACTTGAATTTGACAAGGACTTTGGTATTAAGAATTCCATCTATGTTTCTTGACTACTGTCTGTATTGTCACATAAGATGGTTTCAATTAAGAATTAAACCAAGTGAGAAAGGCTCCTTTTCCATTTGTAATTTTACAGAACCATGTCCTAAAAAATAAAAAAAGCAACATCTGCAAAAGAAATGAGACTTAAGGAGGCTTATTCCTTGATATTACTTCATAGTTGATACTGTCTTTTTAGATCAGCCTCTTTTTTTCTCTATGTTTGACTTTCATACATATTAGAAGAGGCCTGATATTAGTGTAAGGTATACTGTGACAGGGAGCATTTCTGCTCATTTTTTTCTCTTTTGCACAACTGCCTCAATACCCTTTGTTACGTGGTAAGTCATGGCCTGGCCCCACTGGTTAAAACAGAGATATTAGCAGGGTTCTTCCATGCTTGTTTGAAGTTCTGCAGAAAAATGCATATTTTTACTTCATACGGTGTCATGAACACACAAGGATACAAAAGGAAAGGGAAAACTATAGCTATTAGCCAGCAAAAGCACTTAGAAAACTGCTGAGTTTTCAGGTGGCTTTTAAATGCGTATAAGGGACTGCAACTCCCTAGGAGTATGGGCAGGATTGGTTCAGTCCAAAAGAGCACGGGAAGAACTTTTTGTTAGGAACAAAAAAAGCTTCTTTCTCTCTTTGCTACTGCTGAGGCAGTTAAGAACCCTGTATACTTTTTATGCCACTCAGGGCAACCGTGTTTTATTGATCGAATGGACTCTTCTCTAACCCCAGCACCCCCTGTGCCGAGGCTAACATCAGCCTGGCCTGCAGCTCTGAATCAGCATGCTTTAAACCCAAACAGCAGTGCTGCAGCTTGCTGCAGACTGTGACATTTACTCACATTACTATCACCAGCCAGAGACGGGCACGGGAGGGAGGATCTGCTCTTTCTCTGGCCCTGTGCACCATGCCCCAGAGGCAGTAATGGATGCCAGCTGGCCAGGGCTGAGTGGGGATGTTCTCCAGTCCCAGAGCACCTCCAGCTTTGGTTCAGTTTGTAGGGCTGGTATGATGGGGCCAGTGATCCCCAAGCATAGGTTGCAGACTGAAGTAAGCTGATATTTGGAGACAAACCTCTGCAGAGTAGCCCCACTTCCTCTCTCTGATCAATATTTACTAGTTCCGTTCCATCTTCAGGGGTCTTTCCAATATGTTTTAAATATATTTTCCTTCTACAGACTGCAATTATTTGAAGTGTTTCAAGAAAAGTGATTTCTTTCATAAAGTGACTGGGATGACTTGAAATGCCGAAGTTTTGCTCAGAGTGATGACAGCCAGCAAGGTCTGCTGGGACTGTGCTTGGGCCACGGAGAGGGCTCAGCGAGCCCTGCAATCACCGCCTGCAGGGAGCACCAGGCTTCATTCTGAACACAAAGGCTCAGGGTTATCAGTTAAATACCGAGGCTTTCTCTCTGTCATTCCTACACACGCATATGAGCACGTTCATTATTTGTATCAGCAGAACGGGGATTTGGGGAGCTGGGGAAAGTGAGACTGAGGAGTTAAATCCTAAAGGGGATTGCAGGGCCTCAGCTGGAAAATCTCCACAAGCTTGGAGCAATCAAATGCAGCTGAGGCCAATTTAATACAAAACAAAACAACATCAACAAAAATCTATCTGTTCTCATGGCGGGGGGATTTGCAGAGCTGTTGCTGAACAATAGGTCTCAGGGTCTAAAAGACTTGCTCAGAAGTTACCCCCTTTTAAGCACGTTAAGGTATGTGGTGGGTAGGGTGTCTGTATGTGCAAGCATGTGTGAGCAAAAGCCGGGTGCTTGTTTGAATAAGAAACCCAAAAATAAACATGCAAAGTTAAAGAAGTCTTTCACTGTTTAAGCAGAGTGCCATCTGATATTTGATACAGTGGTTATTTTTAATGGTCCTACCATTAAACCTGAAGGACAAGTGAGAAAAGAACCTCTGTCTTTTTTTTTTCCCCCCAAAATATATTTTTTTTCTGACCAGTAAAGCATTGTTGTTTCATATTAGGTTTGTTCAGCATGTTGAAATTCAGAATTTTTTTTTTCTAATTTGCTAATTAAACTTTTTTATAAATTTTGCAAGTAACTCAGAATTACATTCAGTAGCTTTTTAAAGAGTAGTTGCTGTATTTAGGATTTGATATTTGGTAGGCTGGAATCAGTTGTGTAAATCTATGGATATGTGCTTTTTTTTCTATTAACTATATCAACAGAACTAGCATATTTATATAAATATTTATGGTTAAGTGCTTTTTAATCCTCAGTGCTATACTTATTTAAAGTTTGCCATTTCTGCTTGCACTACTGTCAATAGACTGATTTGTTAGATTTATGTAAAATGTGTAGTAAATCTCAACACTAAATTTTAACTGCTCCTTTCAGCACTTTAAAACAGTTTCAACCTTTTTTTTGCAGGGAAGAGACTTGGATTTTTTGTATTTGCTTCACTTTTTCTCTACTTCCAGGTAGGATAGGAGAAGTCTCAAGTGATTATATTACCAATTGTATCACATCATCTTTCACTAACTTAAAATGCCCTGCATATATCTTGTGTCATTGCAGAAGAGAATTCAAATTTGAGTATCATGGTAATTGTACTCTACAGAAATCTGCATTCCTGATAAAATTAATATGACAATTTGTATTCTATCCCTTTCTATTTTTGATTGTTTGCTTTTGTTTTAAGGAAAACCTCATGCTGTATTCATTCAAAGCTTTCTGATGCTTTGTTTTTCCCTAGAAGATGTCCTAGATTTTATTCTTTAATGTTGTTCCTGATTTATTGAATGTCCATGTTTCCCTGGATAGTACCATCTTTTGAGTTATACATCATCGGAGTGACTCATTCCGATGATGTATTGCATTAATACATCATCAAAGCGCCTTGCTCTGCTGTTGCACTAATGATATGTTAGTATAATACATCATCAGAGTGAACTGCACTGATGATGTATTACTTAGATGGTGATGGCATTCTGTGAAGAAAAGGTTGAGGAGCAGGTTCAATACAGTCACAGGAGAAAAATTAGTCAATACACAGTATAACTGTTTCTCTAGTAGTGATGCTGATGCTAAATTAGCACCGTAGCCCCTGATCTGTACCCTTGCAGAAACACTGAGACATGCATTATCCCCGAAAGAGGAATGAATTCAGAACACTCAGCTAAAGGATTTTACAGAAGAGAGGAGAGGTGTAACCATACATATCACTGTAAAGCTAAAGGTTATATATATAGCTATAATTACTGGCTACTGAGAGATCGAATGAATCAAACGGGGCCAAAATAAGACCAAAGTCTAGATATGTTCAGTAGCTGCCTCTCTGGTGGAGCATGTGACACACAGGGAGATGGAGATATAAGGGCTTTAAATATGCTGTCTGAATTAAAACAGCTGCCACTTAGAAACCCCCATAAGGGATATTAAAATATTTGGAGGCATATGGGAAGGCTTTGCCATAGTATTTCTTTTTTGTAACTTTAGATTATGTACTTTTTCAGTCATGCTATGTCACAGGCAGAACACCAGGGTCTCAGTGCTGTGTGCTCTCTCATGAGCTCCAGGTGCACTCGGTAACAGACAAATTGCTGAGTGTGCACAGCTGATACATTTAGAAATTAAAAGGCGTTAAAACTTTTGGTGTTCAAGTTGCTTAAAATTGTGTTTTTCAGAGACTGGAAGGACAAAATTGTGTCTGTGCATGTATGGCTGGAAATCCTGCAAAGTCAGACTTATATTATGCTGATATGTATTTGTAAAAGTGACACTTTATATGTCACACTTAATTTCTTTTACTTGTACATATCTTTCTCTTGGTTTGATCTCGGGAAGGAGATTCTGGAACAACTGCCTTCTGAGTTCACTTTCCAGGAAGGTGGAGGTGAAAATAGTGTTAAAATTAAACCTGTCAAGCTTGTAGAGAAAAGAGAGATGGTATTATTCACAGATTTATTTATTTAATACAAGGGATGGGCTGAGACATACTTTTTCTATATCATACCGAAACATAATACAGGTACAAAAAGGGTTGTGGCATGGTGTTCATGTCCCCACAGATCTTGCTTTCCCACCTTCTCCCTCATTCTGTTAACTCCTAATTCCGTTCTTTGTTTTCGTCAGCCCTTTCGCAGCTAGCGCAAGGTGTGCTTCGTGCTCCACCATTCTACACTCCCCTGCATTCCTGCCCTGCACCTGCAGAGCCGGGTGGGCTTTTCTCTGGGATGTGTGGGAGCATGCCAGGCTGTGGCTCCAGGCACCCTTTGCAGGAGGGTCTGTGCACAGCTTGCTGCTCCTCTCCTTGCTCCAGAACTGTATTTTGGCTGGTCTGGCAACACAAGCAACTCCCAGCCTGGGTAAATTTCATCTCTGAAACTGGGGGAGAAATTTACTTTATAATCATGGATTCCCCTCTACCACCATACAGGTGATTCCCACACCCACCATTGCCATCATAGTCTCCTTGATGCCAAACCAAAAAAAACAAAAAAAAACAAAAAAAACAAAAAAACAAAAAAAAAAAAAACCCCAAAGAGCAGCTAACGCTGTTTTGTGCACCCAGTCAGTTTGAAGAGCAGCGATGCAATGAGGGTAGTGCCCTTAGGTGCAGTACATGAGGCTGTGCCTCCTGGCAGCGGGAAGGGAACACTCTTGCCTGTCTCAGCAGCCTCCTTACAAAGCTCTGTGAGGACTCCTACTCTTGGCTGTTTCATGTTGCATTATATAAGCTTCCAAACCAGTCCTTTTTCCATTTCTCTTGTGATCATCTATCTTCTACAACTTGCAGAAAGACAGGGTGAGAATGGCTTAAGATACTCTTTTGTTCTCTCTTTCTCTGCCTTTTCCTTTTATTCTCCCTTTCTTTTTCTTCTATTCTGTTTCCTACTTCCATTCCAGCTCTTTGTATAGTGGTTGCTTTAAACTTGTATTATGTGGTCAAGATACACTTTAGATATAAATTAGCTTTGAAAAGAAAACATATTTTACCCCTTCTTAAAAAATCACAATATTTTGTGGCAATATTCCCAAGATATTTATCAATGCAGCAAGTAATTGTTTCTCATTATTTTCAAATATTGCTAGACTCTGCTCTGTGGAACTGCAATCACAATTTCAAGCTTTTATTAGGGAGTGAATACTTCAGAGCTACTCACTATTTCTATCACTACTGCAGGTATTTTCATAACAGCTCTCTTGTGATCCTTTAGTGTCTCTTCATAAGAAACAGAAAAATAGACAAGATTTTAAAAATAAAATCAGGACATTAGTGAACTTATTTTTTGGGCATGCATTTCTGATACTACTTTTAGACAAAATAAATGTGATGCTGTTCCAATAAATGCAGCAGAAACATTTTAATTTTTTTTTCAGTAATATTTTCAGCATTCAGATTTAGTATCTGATTTACCACTTTCCATTTGTGGATTTGCACTAAAGTCAGATAACATTGCAAACATTAAGGCTTCTTTGGAAAAATTGCAGATGTCATGAAAAGTAACCAGGTTCCCCCTAGATATGTGTAAAATATTACTTCTGTATCCTAATTAGTGGTAACGACTTTTAATAATGCAAGAAGTAGAATGTACCCTTTGGTTCTGAACAAACTAAGCCATAGTTTTTAAAGTGGCTCATAGATGTGTTTCGTTTCATCTAAGACAATCTGCCATAACACAGGACAAAACAAGATGTTCTAATTTTCTATAAATAAAGCTTGCTTTAGTTAAGATAGAAACTGCCAATTGCAGAAATACACACGTTGTTCATAATTTATAAACAATAAACACTTCTTTTGGCAGGCTGCCACGCAGTTCTTTTCTGCTCAAGGTCTAAACTGTGAATGAGAAATGATGTGAAAGTTACAAATGGAATGGTTGAGGGACCTGGCAGGGTTTGAAGTGATGTTGGTGCCAATCCAAATCCATGCTAGACTCCGTTAGGACAGGCCAGTTCAAAGATGTAATACAACTTACTGGAAGTGGCTGTATCAATGAAATGTCAAGTGAAATATATATAGTAGTCTAATTGCCATGTGGTAATGACAGAATATTGCTGAGGCTTTTCTCATTCCTGCCTTTCATATTATGCTGGAGATGCAGATAAGCAGTTACTTGTGCATCTGGATTTCAAATGGTTGAAATTTCAGTTAGCTTTATGTTTATAAGGGTGATGTTGGATAAAATGAACCCTTTTGGGGAAAAGTGTGGAGAGATTTGGCATCAGACGAGCCATAACTGGCAAATTGTTGGATGCTCATTGCTTTGAACATGAAAATGGCCATTTTGAAGCAATTTGCTTTCCATCTCAAGTATCCTCTGCCATGCCTTATTACAGCTGCAGCTTGGAATCACCTCTGGAGTTGTTTCCTCCTCCTCCTCCTCCTCCAATCAGCACAAAGGGGATACACTACTGAACTGGGTGCTCCAGGCTGACTCATGTCATGTGAACATCATACTCAGGCTTTTTATGCATGCAGTGGACTGGTTTTCTTGTGCCAGTAATCCAAACATGTATTTCTTCCCACTCCTTCAGGGGTTGAAAGGTGCTAAAAATTCAGGCTTTTCTATTTGTCTGAAATCAGTCAGATTTGGGTGGGAGAACCTTCTTTTGAAAATGTTTATATTTCTCTCAAGTGGTCAGCATGTTACTGCTCTCATAGCAATCTACACTGTTAGAGCTCTAACAGGAAGCAGTGCTCTCAGATTTTCCCGAGCTGGTTGGGTTTCAGCAGGCTCCAGCATTTCCTTGCCTAGTCCCATAGTTATCCTGGATATATTTCCTATAGCCCATTGCTACACTACAGCGGTGAATTTGCGTGACCTGTTTTTTTGACACTGCACAAAGCACGTTTGTCTCATCAGAAAACACTCTTTAGTGGAGCTTATATATTTAGTTAATTCCTTTTAAGTGTTGATTTTCAGTGAATTAAGAATCTGAACATTATTTCTGTTCATTTGTGGTTTACCATCTCCATGCAGAATCAGTGCCCCTTTCCAACGCAGTCTGCTACTCTCCTACATCTGTAACTTAACCTCCTCTTCCTGTATAATTTATATACTGAAATTGTAATTCTTCATTGATCCAAAATCAAAAACCCCATTGATTTTTGTCACTCTGCTTTTTCAGAAATGGTTTGTTACACTGACTACAGGCCTGAGCTGAAGCTCACTGAAGTCAATGGATGTCTTTCAGCTAACTATTAATGAGCACTGGGTCAAATTCTAAAATGCAACACTTTCTACTGAAGAAAAACAGCAGCAGAACTCTTTCAGATCATCAGTAGAGGAGTGCTGTAGGCAGAAGACCAAATCTGTGTGTATGCATGCATTGTCCCTCGGGGATGTTCCCCTAGAATTGCAGACAGCAGAATAATAAATCAATTATCTGATTAAAACAAAAATAATTAATATGCAATTATGACAGATGTCAGGCCAATTAATATGTAAATATTAATAAACTACCTGACAAATTGCACATACGCAAGAAGAAATCTTTAAATATGAACACCCCACTGTGTTTGTTAAACAGAAGGGCAGGATGTTTCTAATTTGGTTGGGGAAAATAGCAACATGTATTTCAAAATAATTTTGTTTTTGTTTATCAAATACACATTCCCAAGAGTGAACAATGAGCTGTGATGTGTATAAACAAATAAAGTCTTTATGTTTATCAGCACTCCAAAACTTAAAATGTTTGCTTAAAATTGGCAGAACTAATATAAATCCAAGTCATTCAAGCTATGATAACATTAAAAAGAATATATACTTGTTCAGTTAAGAAGCTGCAGTTCTTCACCAAGCTATCAGGTTTAACTAATTAATGACTCCTTAATTATTAACCCGGGTTAATCAGTAAATCCCCATCAATCATTAATTTTTTCATTCATTGATCACTTTGTCAATTCAATGCATGTTAACATCCCATAACCAGATTTACACATTAGCTACCTTTAAGGTAACCTACACAAATTAATTTCTTTTCTGGGTTAATTATTAGTTAATTCTCTTGGTAATTATATACTAGTTTAATTATTTTTCACTTTGCATTCATTATCTAGTCTTCAGTTAATTATTGTATAAACTATTTTCTCAGTTAATTTTTAACTAGACATCCCTTATTAACCATTACATAACCCCATCACTAGCGTATATGTTCCCAACTTTAGTTTACCTGTGTATGGATCTCATCACCATGTGGCAGTAAATTATCTCTGCATTTGACAACTTTGTTAAATTTAACAGGGTGATGTCTGAGCTGGACTAAATTATGTCTCTTTTACTAAGGCCCATCCTGCTGTCAGAATGAAAATGCTACTCATGAACGGGTCATATTCAGTTTTTGATCAAAACATGGACATAGTCATTTCTATGAATTTATTTTTTTTTTGATATGTCTAAGACTGAAGGTTTCCTCCAGGTTTGTCACAGTTTGCAAAGGAGACTTGAGACCTGTGGCTGGTAAGTTCAATAGGAGGATGTTTTTTTCAGAGATAACTTCCTTAAGAATATGTGGCAAGACAGATGAATAAGAGGAACATTGTGAAATCTCCAGGGCAAAAGAGTTTAAGGACACCTCTTCTGTCAGGATTTTTTTCAATGTAGGAGAAGGGTAACTCTCACTGGTAATTAAATCCTTTTTTCTCCTAATTTAGCAAATTTCATGATTGCGTGGCTGGAGACCCATCCTGCTTTGTGACATACTGGTGACAGCTTCTTCATTTGCACACTATGGATCTTGCATAAACAAATATAGCTTGAACTGGATACAGTTTCTCTATTAAAACTTTTGTCTAGGAACATAATCTTCTTTAAAACAGTAGCTATCAAAATATAGCTTTTACTTTGCAGGAGATATAGGCCATATCAAAAAATAGTACAAGTGCCCATAGAGAGAAGGTAAATGCTAGACCCTTGTGAGGTACCTGCTCTTCTGAAGCAATCAGTTTGATGAGTGCAATATGAAATGCTTTGCTATTTTTAAGTGGCTCCATTTTTCTTTAATAATTTTCCACTCTACAACTGCTTTCCCAATTTATCTTCAAATTTCTTGTAGAAAAGGATGTTGCAATTATATTTTCTCTATGGGGATGGATGACTTCTTAACAGTGACATTGCACAGTAATTGTGACTTCAAAACACTGGTATTCATATTGACATTACAATATTTTTGTTCTTGGTTTTCTGGGTTTTTTTGGTTTTTTGACCAAAATAATATGTTTCCAGTGAGGTAACGATTATCTCCTAAATTAAGAAGAAAAAGACTAAGATACTTTCTTTCAGAGCTGGTGACTGATATGAGAACACAGAATGCAGCAGAAAATAAATGGAAGGATTTTATATGTTAAACTCAATTGCTTAAAAATTTATTCTTTTAAATTTTTTTGTTTTATTTGTGTATTTTAAAATTGTCTCTACTGAATTTTCATAGAAATTATAAGAATTCCTACTGCTTGCCACCAATTTTAACTATTTTATGCATATTTAAATAAATGCAAAAAATATAAAAATAAAAATGCGTCTATAGACATTAGAGTGAGACAGAAATGCGTTTTGTTTTCCT
>WEIT01024588.1:333-12154 GCA_013389985.1 Dryoscopus gambensis
AATCCGGGGAATCTGCAAAAACTGCCTAAAGAGCAAACTGAGCAATGTTAAGCTTAGAGAATCAGGCTTTCATTATCTGTTTTCTCGCCACATATAATAAACCGAGGCAACATGACTAATAAATAATAAATGGCTAATTCTTAGGTCTTGTGTAGCACCTCCTATAAAAGCAGTTCTGAACACACTGAAAAGAATAAATAAATTAATTATTGTAGTATGCCGTTGGGACAGATATGTCTGGCTGTACACATTTCACAGCTTGCTAAATTATTTTATGCCTTTCTAATTAGTGTAGTCCATAGTGACCACAGCCACAGAGCAATCTTCTGCAGTTCTGAATGCCCTGTGAGCTCTGTGTCCCTGCAAGCTGAGCACACAATCCAAGTATAAGCAAATGACAGGAATTGTGCCCTGGCAGGTGGGAAGAACAATAGGGGGCTGGGGAGGGATTTTTGCACTTGAATTGCCTAAATAGTTCCAAATTTTCTGTAGGAATGCAGAACTTATGGTTGTGGTTTTCACCAGCACTCAGCAACACAGTATTTCATAATATATCAAGAGTAGTTTTATTTCCAGTTGAAACCACTATTTATTTTAATTATTTGTATTTTCCCTACAAAACTCTAAAGTAAGGGAATGATTTTTCTTCAAAAGGAAGTTGTGGAAACTCCTGGAGAAAATAATTCATTCCTTTCACCTTCACTTTTGATAGGCCATGACCTGAGGTGAAGTATTATCTGCCAGTATGTATCAAGGTTCATAAACTCCTGTGGTACAACTTTCCATCCTCCAAAACACAAACAAGCAAAAAATTGGGGCTGTGGGAGATATAACCTATCCAGTGATCTCTTCAGCTGACACTAATGAGTCCATGGGGAATGTGTACAACTCCAAAAAGAGCTACATTTTTGTTGCAAATCTTGCCCGCCAGCTCAAACTTTTCAGAAAACCTCATATTTATTTTCAAGTAATTTTCTTAGCATTTTTTTCCTGAAAAGACATTTTCCATCATACACATATCAGTGAGTTATTCATAGATCATACCCTTTTGCTTTTTTTGAAAGGGTGTAAAAGACTGTGGTGGAACATAGGGTGCTGAGCACTTGAAAATCTAGCCCCAAATATTTTGCTGTAGGTCACATAACAAAATTCTGCCACTTGCTGTAACTTTGAGATCAAAGGTAAATGAATAGAGACAGTTTGTTGCTTATGTTCCATGAAGCTGGAACAGAGCAAACTCCACAGCACAGCAGGACACATTTGGAAAGATGAAGAACAGGGGACATTTATCCTAACTCTTCACTTGCTATTACAAATTGTCATAGTCTGTGTAATTTAGAAAACACTAATGAGAAGTTCAGTGAGTTCAGTGAAGCAAGTCAGAAAGATTCCTTAAAAGTATTTTCTATTTCTATAACCAGCAAAAAAAGAAGCAAGAAATCTTTGCAATCTTAAGCCCCTTCTTCAGCCCCACTCCTTCATTTCCGGTTAAAAGTCTGCAATCTTGTAGAGGTGTTAGTGTTTTCTTTCTTCTGCTGGAATTCATTAATTCTTTCCTTTTACCAGGTTTACAGGACCTTTTTCCCATTTTTCACATGAGGCAGTTTCCATGATGGTCATAATGCTATAAATATTTTTTCAAATTATTTGCAAAATACAAATACATATTGAAAAAATAAACACCAATGACTAGGACTTAAAAAACACTTCAACAGCCTGGAAACCAAGAAAATTAATAAGTCTGGTCTAATCCCTTTTCAGAAAAGAATTTGAATGCATAACTTTTCTCATCTGTCTAAATGCAATTTTACTGAATCAGGCAAAGGTCACCCACAGAGAATTTAGCAGCTATTTTCATAGTGTAAAATCAGGCAGTTTATACTCAGGTCAAATTGTCTGCACATTGTTTAGTAGTTCTCCACTGCTCAAAATGTAAAGTGGCTCTAATTAAGGATGTAAGTAAAATCTACTTAATTGCATGCATATGAACAAATGAAAATGCAAATAAATCTGAAAAAATTGTACTTATATAAAAATAAATTTAATATTATAATACTGAATCTCAGCTCTACACTGCATGCCTATTTATTGTCTTATAAAGCATATTATTATCAAATTCCTGTATTTTTATGCATCTGCAGTTAGAGTGGCATTTTTCTTCCATATTGTGAAGTTATTGAATAATGTGCTCACAGACAGGTATCTCTAATCATTTGAGATGTTTCTCCCTCTGCCCTGTCCAGAAGAGCCAAGGCCTCCCAACAGTACCCCTCCATGATCCTCCTACTTCTACACCCCAGGGTATTTGACGTGGTGCTGGATGTTGACAGGTTTAAAAGTCAGAGGGGTGGGCATATAGAAAAAAACCCCTCTGAAACGTTTCATATATCTCTGAAGTCAAAGATAAAAGTCAGTTCTGGAAGCTGATTTATCACACCCTGGGGGCCCATTTCAGGACCCTCTGAGCTGCCTTCTGGAAGCATTTGTCTCTGACCACACAAAGCTGTCTGAGACACTAAGAGTATTTGTCCACCGTTTCAGTATGGAAATAGTTTTCTTCCCTTACAACTGGTTTTAAAGGAAAGCAGTCTTGTTTTGCCTGTGAACACCACAACTTTAGCACATTACTCATGCCTGGTATGTTCAGATTCTCACAACGCACCCTCCACAGCCTATGTGCTTTCTGGCAGCTACCTGCCTCCTCTCTATCTGGGGTGGATATTTCAGCTCTCCCCAAAATTTGTCGAGCATAAAATAGATGAGAGAGAAAATCAGGTTTTATCCAACTCACCACATCCAAGGGGGTATTGATTAGCTTTTGTTTGTTTGTTTTGATCTCTTGCCTTTTGGTTTGTTTTTGTGGGGAGTTGGGGGTTTTGCTTGTTTGTTTGTTTGTTTGTTTTAATAAGTGACCACCTTAAATTTCACTTTTAACTAAGTCCTGGCAGAACCTTTCATAGAATCATGCAATGGTTTGGGTTGGAAGGGTTCTTAAAGATCATCTCGTTCCAACCCCTGCCATGGTCAGGGACACCTTTCACTTCACCAAGTTGCTCAGGGCTCCATCCAGTCTGGCCTTGAGCACTTCCAGGGATGGAGCATCCACAGCTTCTCTGGAGGTGCCTCACTATCCTCCAATAGTTCAGAGGATAGTGGTATCCTCTGTTCCAGTGCCTCACTATCCCCTGATTAAAAAATTTCTTCTTAACATGTAATCCAATCTCTCCTCTTTTAGCTTAAAAGTGTCCCCTCTTCTATCCCTATCTGCCAGTGCAAGAAGTCTCTCTCCCTCTTTTTTTCAAAGCCCCCTTTAAGTACTGGGAGGTTGCAATGAGGTCTCCTCTGAGACCTCCTCACTCACGTAATGTTGCTCAAGGCTGCTGAGGGGCACCCTCGGCGTTGGTGGTGGCATGCACAGACGTGGTGGTTTGATTCTGTTGTGTTTTTTACACACAATTGCTCAGAAAATATGAAACTAAAGCAATCAGTAGAGATGCAACCAACCACACCATAATACTCTAAATGAATATTTTTTCATATACAAAGTGCCTGGTGCAGTATTTTCTCATCTAATGTTTCCTCAGCATTGCCTGTTCTTTCTTTAGGTTCTTTTTTGTCTTTAATAGCTCAGCTATTATCTTTTCAGATGTGGCCCATTAATTCCTCTGTATGAATTCATGCACAGTCAGCTCTCCCGTGCTAATGACCAGAGGGGAATAATGGGTAATGCCCACAGAGAAGGATATGTATTGTTTTAGCTGCTTCTTGATTTATTGTAATCTCTCTGTACATTTCTGCATTTTCATTTTTTACAGAATCTCAGAAAAGAAAACATTTCAGAAGCCATCCAAGATAATGGTGCATTTCTGACCAGTGTGAAAACATGGGTATTCTGGGAAGTGGGAGAAGGGGAGAATGGGAAAAAAGATAATAAAAGAATACTTACCTAATGCATTTATAATACCAGAACAAGGAATGCTCCAAGAGATCATCAGTAGACACATTAAAAACTAGGAAAATAAAGTAATTTTGTGTGTACCCGGTTTTAGTGGCAGAACTTACAAGGACTGGATATTATGGGTTGATAAAGAGCATGAATTGACAAAGTCAAACACAACAAGGAGGTACGTTTATCTAACACTACTGAAAACACTACTAAAACTTCCAGCTCAAGAAACCCTTAAAATACTGCTTATCAGAAACTGTCATAAATCTTTTCCTGTCACAACTAAATCCTTACACCCACTATCAAACATCAGCTAGCACTCACTATCAGACCAGATAGATCCTTGGTCTGTCCAGTTATCCTCTTGTGATGCTGCTTCCTTAGCAGGTCAAACCAACGATCTGCAGGATAATAACCCTAAAATAAATTGGTCCATGAGCAAGCAAGACAAAGACAAGATAAATCTAAAGTATTTAGGAAATTATTGAATGAAGAAATTAATTTAATAAAACACAGTTAAAATAATTAAGAAACCATTAAAACTTTTCTCTCATATTTAATATACATTAAGGGCGGGGTTTCTTTTGTTTTGGTTCAAATTCTTTTCCCTAAACAACTTGGAAACCCTATTTTTCATTTTCATCCATCCATTGCTGAATATGTTACTATCCATTATTAAGGTTCTGCACCTGGACTGTGCTGCAGGCCATATGGGAAGGCAAAATACTCTGTTTTGTAGATAGCTTGCAAAATGTTTTAACATCCTCAAGGTAAATTAACGACTACAGAGAATGTCATCATATATTGAGGCTTCATATTTTTGAGTTTCTGGCTCAACCATTGTATGTATAAATAAATGTCACAAATGACAATTTCAGAACAGAAGTAAAAGTTGAAAATTAATAATAGCTTCCTTGTCAGACAACACACAGACTGCCATAGACTTCAGAAAAGCAAGAGAGTACCTTTTCTCCTTTTTAAACCACACCAAAAAATTGTTTAGTATTCCCAGTGCTGGGAAAGCTTTGTCTAGTGAAAGCCATGAAATTGTTAGACCACTGGAGGAGGCTGCTGACAAAAAAGGTCCAGCTGCCTTTGTGAGTGACATATCAGGTTATTTTCTCTTTGAAAAATATAGATTCAGATCTTACATATTTTCCTTTTATAGTTTCAGCCATCATAGTAATTTTCAGTTCTAACAGGCAACATGACTGCAACAGTTCAGTGTAACTTTTAAGAAGCATATTTGAAGAGGGTTTTAATGGCAACTTCACTGACTTCAAAACTCTTTTCAGCATACAATTTTTTCAGGTTGTCATGAATTTAAGAGGATTCTTTGCTCATAAGTTCCACATGCCTGGACTACTGCTTTATATGTAGCTGTCAAAACACATGTCAGGACCCAAGCTTTCTCTATGATACATTTTTTTGTAACAAGCTTTTAGACAAATTAGTCCACTGAAGGCAAAAATATATTTGGTTAAAATCTGTCTTCAGTAATATTGGATACATGCAAAGTAAACTACAGAGTTTATGCTGATTTGGGTTTCTTTGGTTGTTTTTTGGGGGGGGGCTGTTTTTTGCATGTATGTGTGATTTTATGTTTTTATTACTAATTAAATCTGAAAATTAGTCTAATCTTTAAGCTGATTAAAGAAGAGAGCAGTAAGAAAAACAAAGCAAACGTTCAGCAAGATCTTTTCTTTAGGGGATATTACATAATGCAGAGAAGCAAAGGAATCCTCTTTACAATTCAGACCAGCTAAACATGAGATAAAGCCTGCCCTTCCCAAAGTTATTGTCTCTCCTTTATTTCACCAGTGTAGCCGACAAAAAGAAGGTGTTGGAAAAGCATCTTCTGTATCCTACCACCCGGTCAGAGGAGCACCCCAGAGAAAGGAGACACTGATTTCCTCTTCCAGAGTTCAAGCACTAAGCCGTCACGGATTATAATCAGCTCTTTTACATCTAGATCAGTGGTGCACCTCTACACATGTGTGTCTGGAATGTGGAGCTGAATTGTCTCTCTCCAAATTCAGGTCAGATGAGATCCAGTGCAGCAGTATCTGTTCACCTGCATGAACGACTCCTTTTGATTGCCTATGTACAGCTGGGTTTCACTTCATTCAGACACAGTAAGTGTAATGTATAAGGTCTTAGGATGTGACTCAGTTGCTCAATGTACTTCACAGAACCACAGAAATGAAAAATGGTTTGGGTCAGAGGGGACCTAAGGGATCATCTCATGCCAAACCCCTGTCATGGGCAGGGACACCTTTCACTAGACCAGGTTGTTCAGAGCCCCGTCGAGCCTGGCCCCAAACACTTCCAAGCGTGGGGCATTGTCACCGTTTAACCCCAACCAGCAGCCAAGCCCCACACAGCCACTCACCCACTCCCCCACCAGTGGGATCTGGGAGAGAATCAGAAGGGTAAAAGCTGGAAAACTCATGGGTTGAGATAAAGACAGTTTAATAGGGAAAGCAAAGCCAGACACACAAGCAAATTGAAATAAGATATTAATTCCCTGCTTCCCATGGGCAGGCAGGTGTTCAGCCGCCTCCAGGAGAGCTGGGCCACATCATGTGTAATGGTGACTTGGGAAGACAAACGCCATCACTCCAAATGCCTCCCCTTCCTCCTCCTTCTTCCCCTCCTCCCCACCCCTCCACCTTTATATTCTGAGTTTTGGTCACCTGTCCTGGCTGTGTCTCCTCCTGTCCTCCCCTGCACCCCCATTTCCTTGCCAGTGTGGCTGTACGAAAAGCAGAAAAGGCCTTGGCTCTGTGTAAGCCCTGCTCAGTAATAACAAAAAAATCTCTGTATTATCATCCCTGTGCTCAGCACAAATCCAAAACACAGCCCTGTACCAGCCACCATGAAAAAAACTAACTCTACCCCAGCCAAATCCAGCACATTACACTCCTTATTTCATGCAATTTATGTCATGTAAGGTCCCACACTATTCAATACAACCCCATTAACCACCATCCCCTTCACACAGGCACATGCGCACTTACAACTTCTCTGGGCAACTTGTTCCAGTGCCTCACCACACTCACAATAAAGAATTTGTTCCTAATATCTGAGTCAAAGCTACCCTTTCTCAGTTTAAAGCTATGACTCCTTGTCCTCTCACTACACAGCCTTGTCAAAAGTCCTTCTCCCTACTTCTTTTTGTATTTGCCAAATGTTGGGATTTTAGCGTTATTTTAACTGTTCTCAAATACAGAATAATATAATCATAAAATTGTTTAGATTGGAAAAGACCTCTAAGATCACCAAATCCAACCTTTCAACCCAACACTGCTGGGTCTATCACTAAACCATGTGCCCAGGTGCCACATCTACATGTATTTTAAATACCCCTAGGAATGGTGATTCCACCGCTGCCCTGGGCAGTCTGTTCCAGTGCCTGAACATCCTTTCAGTGAAAAAATTTTTCCTAATAGCCAATCTAAACCTCTCCTAGTTCAACTTAAGGCCATTTCTTCTAGTACTGTCACTTGTTACCAGGGAGAAGAGACCTACCTCCACCTGGATACAACCTCTTCTCAGGTAGTTGTGGGGAGCAATGAAGTTCCCTCTGAGCCTCCTTTTCTCCAGACTAAACACACACAGCTCCCTCAGCTCCTGCTTAAAATTAAACTAGATTAAGTCTTACTATGTTTTCTCCCATTTTTATGTTCCAAGTCTTTATGTTTTTTACACTGAAATTTGAGCACACTCCACACGTCTCCCGGGGCTGGTAGTGGAGTTTTGTGTTAAAACTTTATTTCTATAATCATCTGCAAGTTACAGGGTAATTCTTAGTGGATCTTTTTCTCTTTAATGTCTCCATTACATTTCAAAGAGGTGAAGGGGTTAAGTATACCTTCATGTAATTAACAATCAAACCTATTCTTTTTTCTATAATGAATTATCTACATCATAGAAATGGGAGAACAGATAATTATTTATCAGAAAGATAATAAGGGCCAGGAAGAACACACTGAGCCATTCTAGCTACAAAGCAAATAATGCTGCTTAAATAATTTTCATTTATGAAGAGATCAGCTTTGGGAACATTTGACAAAATAATATATCTTCATACAATTTCAAGTTTGTTAAGTGGGTCTCTTAATTGCAGGTTGAGAAGAGCACAAACTGTCTGTGCTGATACCTAACTAGAGTCAGACATAATTAGCATTCAAAATCACTGCTTAAGGAGACTATCATGTATTTACAGGAATTGTTTATTTGTACTTCTCTGTCACATACTTTATGGGCCTCTGTGATGTGATGACTTTCAGCTGTTATTGCTTTCACTGACATAGTGGCTATATTGGCATATGGAAATAGAAACTATTTTAAATCCAGTTTAATTCAAAGTAAAAGAAAAAAAAAACCCTAAAAAAACCCCCACTAGTAAGTGAGACAGGAAATTCTCCAATTCTGGTTGTTAGTAGCTGCAACTTACTGGAAAATATACTTCAGAAAAATACAAATTAAGAGGCTGAATATGGGTGAATGAATACTTATTTGATTTGTAATGGAATCCTTCTGGCCATTATAAGATTTAAAAAGTCACCAATACCTGAAAGAGCCTCCACAGAGGCTCTTTATGTGCACATGCTTAGGGCCTAAAAAGTGAATCTGCTTCCTAAAAACCTTTCTCTAAATGGGTAGACTGAGCTTATTAGGATGTCTAGTTTGACTTGAATCTGTTCTGCTCAGTTCTTTTTTTAATACATCAGTAAGGACAGAGCTCACCTGAGAATGTTACTCAGATTTCAGATGCTGAGTTCTTTTAAAAATTGCACACATAAGATCTTTGGATAGATCCAATTTCATTTTTGAAACTGGAGAAATGAGAGAGTAAAGTGAAATAAAATAGCAGAGCTTTCTCCTTCAAGCTGGCTTGCAAGTGTGTGACATGGTTTATGCCTTGGCTATTTATACCCCAAGGAAGTTTGCTTTTAAAAGAAGGAGCTGTGAAAGGAATAAGATGTTTGCACACAGCAATGTTGACGTGTGTGGAAAACTGGGAGGTGAAGCCTTGAGGACCTCAAGAAGCACTCATAGAATCAGAATCACAGAGTATCTCAAGCTGGGACAGACTCAAAAGAACCATAAAATCTGACTTCCTGGTCCTTGCAGGACTGCCTAAAACCAAGTCATATGACTAAGAGTGTGGTTCAGGAAGTGTTTCTTTCCCTCTATGATACAGTTTGGATCATAATCCAATATTCAGTTTAACTGGTTTGCAGGGTCTGTATCCAAGCTAAAAAATCCTGTGGCTTAGTTCTGGCCCCTCTGAGAAATCTGGGAGGGCTGAGTACATCTTTGTTTATAATATTCTGAATTCATCTTCAAGAAGGTTGTAGGATTGCTGAGAAAAATGGGAATAGACTGAGAAGTGCTGTGTATATTTCTGCACACCTTTCTGCCTTCAGTAAGCCCAACTACAGAGCTTACAGGAAAGGAGGAAGAATTAAGAAGAGAATGAAACTAACAAAATGGGTTAGGAAAAAAAGGCAGGAAAATTCAAATACATGCAGAGAAAAAGAACTAATGAAGCATGTACAGCTGAAGAAACTGGGTTAGAGAAAGTCTAGTGTGAGCAAGCTAAGGAGAGAAGCAAATGTGATTACCCAAAAGAAGAAAAGTGGAAAATGCATGCTGTGAGTCAGGGAGGCATAAAGAAGGGTTAGATAAAGACCCACATGCAGAGACAACCACAAACATCACCCTGAGGGGGCACGTTATCTGCAGACAGAAAACACCTCAAAGGTATGGGAAGAAAACTTTCCTGACTTTTTCTGTCACAGGAAACTTGGAAAAAAAAGACCTGAAAAATGCTAATAAGATGATGGTGACTGAAAGTCAGAAGCATAGGCAGGCTTAGAAAACATGTTTATACCATTTGACATTAATATCAGGCAAGTGTCTATGAAAGTGATAGAGAATACGTGTATAACCCCATAAAATGCCTTCTTCATGCTAGTCACTGTCC
Source organism: Dryoscopus gambensis (assembly GCA_013389985.1). Classification (NCBI taxonomy): domain Eukaryota; kingdom Metazoa; phylum Chordata; class Aves; order Passeriformes; family Malaconotidae; genus Dryoscopus; species Dryoscopus gambensis. Next base: position 10,275 of record WEIT01024588.1, read on the forward strand.
CAGCTGGCGTATTTTTATCTAATTCCAGAGCTGATTGTGATGAACACAGCTTTATATTTCTAATATACGTTATACTACTGGGAAATAAAGCAGCCATTGCTTAGATGCATAGCTGCAGATGGCACAAGTTTCAGTGCCATCCTGTAAATTACAGTAAAAACCCAGGGAACTAGCTGTTGTACAAGTAAATGCTAGCATAGAGGATCTCAGGAGGCTCTGGGGATCAGCAGCAGCTTTTTAATCTCTGGGTAACATAGTTCAATACCAGTTCAAGGGAGTAATAGCAAAGGAAAAAAGTTCTGTGGCCTGCATGATTTAAATTGGTGGTTTCAGCCCACACCCCTGCAGAAGTGTTGCCATGGTCAGGAAACAGCCACATTACAGCTGAACTGTCACTGGAACATGATACCCATATGCTTTGGAAATAAAAGCCTTGGAGATTTGTGAAAGGGGTTATGGCAGTGGTGGCGGGGACCTCAGGGCCAGATTCCAACACATCTGTGTTTTGAATTCCAGACACTGGAAAAGCATCAACTGCTCGTGTAACTGAGGTCAGAAAACACATGCAAAAGAGTTATTTGTTCCCCCCTGAGGCGAGAAATCTTCGAAGTACAGTTTATTACTATCTTAATGAAACCAGTCCCAATTGCTATTAAGTGGAAGATGCATTATGCTAATATTATAATTAAAGGACTTACTGCCTTTTTTTTTCTCTATGGATTTTTATGATTTGCACAGTCTGACTGCAACGTTCTTACATCTGATGAAATGGTTGTCTGGATAACAACTCAGCACATTGAAGACATATGTGGTACTGTAGGCACTTCACTTCTGCTCCTGACATCTGTACCCTGGAGAGTTTTTAATTTAAATAGGACTCAACATGCCAGAGAAGACTTAAGGCGGTGTTGGCTGGTGAAGGATGTTGGAGATTCACAATGAACAGAGGAAGCGTGAGTCTCTTTGCAGACTATATTTGTATACCTTTACCATGATTTGGCTTTGAAGTTCCAATTAAAAAAAAAAATAAAAAAAGAGGACAAGGATATTTCTGTCACCAAATTCTACTTGTCTGACTGCTTGAGAGAAGAGGCAAATCTGTGATTGCACTGTGCATATATTTACATTACATATCCTCTGCTAACATTCCGCATCTGAATGATTTAGTGGATTTAGTGTAATCGCTCTGTAACAAGAAAAAAGGAATTTGATAATGTTTTATTTGCACTGCAAAGCTGGCCTTAGATAGAAAAACAAACCCATATCTTGACTGTGCTCTTGAATTACTGAAGAGATTAAATTTTATAGAATTAAAGGAGGACATATGGAAGAAATTTATCTCACAGCCATTGAATTTGGGAACAAAGGAGAAAATCCTGTTGGAAGTAACATATCAGCAAGACTATCAGTCAGCAAACAAAAAGGAACTTTCTTAGTAAGTGCAGACTTCTATAATAATTATAGACAGCAGGGAGTTATGACTGGGAAAAGAATACCAACATACCGTGAATGGACTACTGAGAGAGAGGATCCTTGTGTCTTGCTGCCCCAGATCCTCCTCGGAATATCTTATGCTCTTATTTCTTCTTTCATAAGAGATACCAAGTACCTTTAATTATTGTTACATTTTTCCATAACTGCTTCTCAAAATGCAATTGAATACAGCTTCAGCCATGAGTGGCTGNAGCTATGAGTGGCGGGTTAGCCACTCTGCACACTCCTTGAAACCAAGCCTCTTGTTGCTGCTTGGCACTTTCCCAACCACTTCTTCCTAGGAGATTATGAGAAGGTGGCAAAAAAATGGCTTTTTCCATTCCTTGTAAGTCTGTGTATTTAGCAAACATTCATAGTCATTTTCTGAACAATGAACAGGTTTTGTA
>WEIT01024590.1:4787-14901 GCA_013389985.1 Dryoscopus gambensis
TGAGTTTATCAGGGGTGAGTCATGAAGGAGGTGGGAACACTGTCCCACCAGTTTTAACAACTTATGAAGATGGTGATAGAATACATACTTTTGGGTACACCTTACATTGTAACCTAGGACACTGGAGTACAGTTACTTGTCTTGGAAATCTATAAGAAAGAATGACCTTGCAATCAGGTACTGTAGAATGGTTACTTATGGATCATGCACTATACAATGAAAATAAGGTTATAATATTGGACACATCAAACAAACAAACAAGCAAACAAACACACACACACACACTAAACCACCAAGCAAACCAAAAAACCCAAAACCACTGTAAGTAAGTTCGATATATAAAATGTATGGAATATAGAAGTCTGATTGAAAAGACCTAAAATACACTCAAGTGCAGCTCTAGATCTTTTAAAATGATACCTATAAAAGTCTCTCACTTAAACCAGCAGTTTAAGTCTTTTAGACTCCTTTGTGCTCAAGGGAAAGAAATAGACCTCTCCATAAGGAGATTTAATCTCTCTCTCTTGGATTGCTATCCCAGGTGCACGAATTCCCTCTGTAGTTTACATTTTATTCTTCAAATATAAAAAGATAAATTAATAAGATGAGAAGAAGACAAGTAGCACAAATCAGACATTCATTGTTGAGATAATTAGAATTACTGAAGTCCCATTCAGAGGGACTGGTCATTTGGAAGTGGGGTAAGAAGATATTTACATCCAGTACGTAAAATGAGGGAAAAACTTTCCACTTGAGCTTTTCTCTCAGGACTCCAGAAAATACTTCAGTGGTTTAGCATTGAATTTGTGGATGTGGAAATAGCAAATTTGTGGATAGACCAGTTCTCTTTTTATAGATACTGAAAATGCACTGTTGAGGTCTCCCCCACCCTGTTCCCCTGCGGGGAGGGGACTCTGGGATGGCTGCAGGACATGGCACGGGGATGTGAATAGCATGTTTTTAATGGTACAAAACGTTTTCCTATTATGAAGTTCCCACAATATATTATATCAGCATTATGTCAAAACTACTTTTACTTGCAAACTTGTGTTGAAAATTTTGACTCCTGCTTTTCCAAAGGACCTAATGAACTTCTGAATAGTGTGCTGTATTTGGCATAATATAAATGCATATTGTATAAGATTTTTCAAACTGTATGTATACATATGGTGCATATTAGTTTTTGAATATCTGTGCATGTGCAGTGTTATTTACTTTGGCAGTTATTCTTCTAAAAAAAGATACTTCTTGCAAAGACTCTTCCTGCCTTTATCTCTGCCTTTCTTAGAATTCCTCTTTTTTAAAAGTCTTTCTTTTCTTTCCCAATTTCTATATGCCCTTTATCCAGATAGTATTATTGATGTCTGAGAAGTGCGAAGGGTACAGAAAACTCTCACTTGAAAATGAGGAAGAATATAATTTGTTGGGTTTAATTCTTCATTAGTAAAGGATTTATTTATTTAACAATAAATATAATCTACTGGTTTAAATAAAATCAAGAATTCGGTAGAATATTTTAATTGATTTTTAATTTCTATTTTTCTGGCAGCTTTTATGTTCATCAGTAGCTTCTATAGCATATTCAATTAACTATATAGTATGGTTATTCCTTTTTGCACAGATTTCAGCTTGCTGTGCTACACAGTGGAATGGTGCTACTTTTACATAGTACCAGTCTAAAATCTGTTTTATATCAATTGATATCAAGGGAGTCACTGATCATGAGTGGCTTTTATTAAGTGAAACACAGAGAGTAGAAGTGATATTACCATATCGCAAGAAGATTGGATCTCAGGACCCCAGCTCACAGACCATTCTATTTTAAGGTATATTGTCCAATTCCTGCTAAAACACTGTTTGTTCTGTGGAAATTTTGGGAGCATCACAGTACTGATAGAACAGGAATGGCATTGAAAATGGTATTGTCTTGGTTCTCTTTTGTCCCAGGAGAAAAACTGAAAATTTTTCAGCCACTTTCTGTATGATTTTATAACATATGGAAGTGTGTTGCTGCCTAAAATTCTGTAGTTATGTTCTTTATATGTACTAATGCTACTTTCTTATAAGAGTGTTTTAACTAACTTGAAGGAAACTAAACAACTGCTAAGAATTATGCATGCACTTCAATTTCTGAATTAGATCCCCAATCTTCTTTAATATTTTACTAACGTCAATTAGAGCCTTATACAGGAAAATATTAAAAGAGCCTTATAAAAAAAAGTCAAAATCATAGCATTATTAAGGTTGGGAAGGGCATCCAAGATCTCCAAGCCCAACCCTTGACGCAACACCAGCACACCAATTAAACCTGAGCACCAACTGCCATGTCCAGCCATTTCTTAAACACTTCCAGGGATGGTGACTCCACTAGCTCCTTGGAAAGCCCGTTCCAATGTTTATCCACCCTTTCAGTGACAAAATTTTTCCCAGTGTTCAGTCTGAATCTCCTGTGGTGTAGGTTGAGACTATTTCTACTTGTTCTGCCACTAGCTGCCCTGGAGAAGAGGCAAATACCTGTCTTGCTACACTCTCCTTTCAGGCAGTTGTAGAGAGCAGTAAGGTTTCCCTTGAACCTTCTCATCTCCATGGTAAATATCCCCAGCTCCCTCAGCCTCCACTCTTAGGGTTTACTCTCTAGACCCTACACAGCTTTGTTGCCCTTCTCCAGACATGTTCCAGCAACATAAGACCTTTTCTTCCAAGACTGAAAACGAAAAGATTTCTTGCAAATATACTCCTTCTCATTGTTTATACTTGCTAAATGAAGTAAGACTAAAGAACACCACAGAAAAAATGGAAATTTTGAAGCCTTATTTTTTAGGGCATGCTTTTTGGGAACACTGACATTAAAATGGTTTTTGATAACAAGTTCAGTTTGGCAAGGCCTTGCTATTCTGGGAAATAATACCAACTGGGTTTGAAACAAGTCTACTGTTAGATGTACAGAATGCAATTGCTGATCACAGAATTGGAGTTCACTCAAGTCTCTTAGTCTCTTAAACAAATATACAAAGGTAGAAATTTAACAGATTGTATTTTGCTGTTAGGTATAAAGCCATGGAAAATTTACTGAGGCCAGTAGGTTCATACAACTGGATCTGAGAAAGGAATTTGACTACAGATCCACCCCGTGCACCGAAACAATTGCAAAGGTGTTTTTATTGGATGGTAAGAAATGTTTGTGTAAGTAATGCTGCTGCCAGCTCATATTCATATACAGTGTTGGTGTCTAGAAAGTGTATAGAAGGGTGAAGGATGCTACCAAATATGTAACAGAGGCTGTCATTGAAGATGAACTTTCAAATTTTTCACACCAGTTCCTACCTACTGGAGGTGAAAACTATGCGTGCCTAAGGGAGGGCTTGTTGCCCTCAGAGGTTCTCTTGAGCTCTGCTGAGTGTGACAAGTGAGGTATAAGGTATGCAATGAGAACATCCCTTCCTAACTCTCAGAGCAGGGCATGGCAGCCAGCTGCATGTCCACAACACCATACTTGGGACTGGGGAGCTGATCCACTCCGGCTTGCATGCCAGTTGACTGCTATCCTCACACTGCTTTACCAAGCTGGTAAATTACAGGTACTTTACTTTTGTCCTAAAAGCCACAGTAAATGAAATGTGTATCTATGGTGGCCGCCATCGGGGTCTGCTCATCAGACCCCGGGATGCCATGACCTTCCTAGAGAGAGAGGTCTCTCAAGGAACAGCTTCCTAGGGGTCTTGGGCAATCCTGAGCCACCAGGGAACCTCAGCAAGGAGACAGCCTGGGGCTGTCAGTGATCAGCTCTCAGCAGTGATTTCAGCTCAGGGATTTCAGCTCTGCCTTGCGAGATTCCCCCAGGCCAACACGGAGACAGAGAGACAGGAGCAGTCGTGTGGCAATTCCACAGAGATAACTTTTAATGTCAAGCACTCTGCAAAGGGCGGGCCAGGGACACCTGCTCCCTGCCCCAGCTGCGCAGAAGCCTCACTTTTATGGGGGAGAGCAGGGGTGGTGTCCAGGGGAGAGACCAATGAGTAACAAGGGATTTACATGTGTACCAAAGCATGATGGGGTCATCCTGTAACTTTAAGAGCTGTTTCTTCTTTCCTGGGGATTGTTAGGGTAAATTTATCATAGCCCACCTTAAGGGCATTTCCCCAAGGGAGGGATCTGGGAAGTCTGTTCCCCTCCACAGGGTTTCATCCTAACTCAAAGTGACCTCTCTCCAAGGGAGAGGCCTGGCAGGCCTATCCTCCTCCACATGTATCATCTGTGAGCTGAAATCTAGGTTGTCATTTTTGAAAACAACGGGATAACAAAAGGCTTCCACTTTTTTTGCCTTCTTCGGTGTTTTACATGATGTTACATATATATGGCGGCTGGTGGCGAGCTTCAGTAGAGAATTTTTTGTGCAGTTCTTCCCAGGTTCCCTCCACCTCTGTCATTGTCATCCATTAAAACATATATATGCAGATAAAAACAATAAATAACAAACAAACTGCTCCAACAATTTACATGTCCCTCATATTTCTTTAATTGGTAATAGGATTGCTGAGAGCTTGGAAGATTTTTTTGGTAGACAACTTTAGATTTAAAACCCAGTTGTTCTTATGAAAATTAGATGTCTAAAATTTCATAGCTAAGAAAAAATGTTCCCTTACAACTTCACCTTGTTTCAAGTTTTTGAAAATACTGTGTTTTGATGCTGATTTCTTTGAGTTCATGTATTTTGCATTTAGAAAATAGGTCATTGCAAAATTAAAATGGAAATTACAAATTCAGAGTGCTAAACCAAGACATTTCTCAGGCAAATAAAATTTGTTCTTATGTTTTACCTTGAAATAGAATTCAGATATAGTATCTGTGACAAGCCACAGAAATCCTCTCCTTTAAAGCATTCTGATAAAGGTTTCTCTAGGAATTTCCGTGTCTATATTTTCTGTTGAGGTAAATATGAATATTATGTATTTCTCCTGCAATGCATTTCAAAAAATTATCATCCATATGAGAATTATCACATTTGTCTTATACATATACTCTGAACAAAATCTTTTCCAACTCTTCATCTCCTGATTATGTAATATTGTTTTGAATATTTCAGAAATGCTCCTTTGTCACACAGATCATATTAATATTTTTTATTTCCCATATGAACACTGAGAATGAACACTTAAATAATCTGGATACATCCTCTAACTTCAAGGAGAAACAACATCTGTCCCAGACATTAGAAATTTTTAAAAAGCACTAGATTTTGCTTAGCTTTTAGCCAAAGCGTGAAATTCCCTGTGAGTCACATTTATGTCCTGGCACTATAATGAAGAATAAGTGTTCCATATTGAACAGGTAATTGAAAACAAAAAGCTTTAAAAGTTTGAGAATAAAGAGGTGTCAATTTCTGTATGTAATGGGTGTGTTTTACCTCTGATTGCAGTTTAGGGTTGCCAGTTTTCAAAGAGAAACACTGTTAGGTCACTGAACTCCCTAGAAGTATATGTTTTCTTCAAAGTGAGTGGAAAAGTCTCACTCTTTCTCCTATTGTGTCATTCAAGGAAGCTGGTCAAGAGCTAAAAGTTTTAGCCAGTGGGCAGAAGTGTGCTTTTATTATGCTTATATTTTTCTGACACGGTGAAGTGAGTAAGGGATTTGTATGAGAACTGAAGTCACTAAATCTAGTTTTCAAGTTCTACTTTAAATAGTTTTATGTGTTTTCCAGAATTTGGGTTACTTAAGGAATAATTGGAAAGGAAATAATCAAAGACATCATAGCTTTCATTGATTTTTCTTCTCCCTGGCTTCCCTTCTGCTTCTGATACTCAGATTCATTTTTTTTCCTTACATGTTCATGCTCTGTAGACTGCTAATAATAACTGTTTCTTTCATTTTTCTTTCCTCCTGATTGTTTCTGGCTATCATTCTCTGACTTTAATAGTTGCATGTCTACTAGTAGTTCCTAGGTAAAGAAACTATCCCTTTGGACATTCATAACGATGATGCTATCCTTTGGAATAAAGTCTACAATTGCTCCTTAGTTTTAAATAACCAAAAGATGTTGGAGGGAAGGTATAAAAAGTATTACACAATCTTTCTTGTCCTCTACAATTTTTACAATATATGCATTTTCTTGCATTATACGTATGTAATACATAACTATGTACAATTAGAGTAGTATTATATGGTTACTTATATATATGTTACTGTATTTGGTGTGTGGGCTGTTTAAATGTATAAAATATACTCATATATTTATCAATATATATATTGATAACAACAATTCTACATTTGTCACAGATTTAAGGAGTGGTTATGCTCAAAATCATGCAAAATCCATTTCTATATTTTTCTAGATCTCAGGTGACATGGCATGCTGAAGGCTTAGTATAGAAGCTGAGAATAACCATAAAAACAGAGTTAAGGGAAATATACTTAAGCTATACTGGATAACGTGAAGTTCACTGTTGTTCTTTTTTTTTTTTTTNNNNATACCATTTATATGAAGCTCTTATAATTCAGATACAGAAATAAAATAGGAAAATGTCTGTTAACTGGGTTGTATGCATGAACTTCCCACCGCAGGAACATTTGACCAATGCTGTAGTAAGTTTTGCACCTTCATTTCCTCCTCTGTGGCTATGACATTATTTGATACCACTTTATTAATTGTTCTGCTGCTATATCATCATTTAAATTTTTTGTTGGATTATTTGGGTACCAAAGACAGAAATGTGCACAGGTTTCACCCAGATTATTTTTTTCAAGTTATGTTTAAGACCAGAGGGATGCAGCACTATTGCTAAATATTTTGAGTATTGCTGCAAAGCAGGTAGCAGTGAGACAAGAAACCCACATAAAAGTGTTAGAAAGAAATCTACTAAAATTATCAGGAACCTTAGGGTCCACTTGAAATATAATTTTGAATATTGCTTTTAATCTATTTTTATGTGCCTGCATCACAGATCTACTTCAAACATGAATATTTTGATTTAAAAAGCAAATGGGGAGAAAAAGTGAAAACAAGTTAAATGCAAAACTGAAGTACAAGAAAATGTTGTTTAATGTAATTTGATTTCATTGACTATAAAATTGCTCTTGGCTGTGAGATACCTTCCATCTAACTTTATTTCACTATCTGTGTCATCAACCTGACTGCATTCTACAATGACATGACTACCCGGATGGTTGTGTACCTGCACTTCAGCAAGGATTTTGACAATGTATCTCATAACAGTCTCATATGCAAATTCAGGAAGTGTGGCCTGGATGAATGGACAGTAAGATGACTTGAGAACTGGTGGAATGGTAGATCTCAAAGGGTCATAATCAGTGGCACAGGGTCTAGTTGGAAGCCTGTCACTTCCTGACAGGACTGGTGCCCCCCGAGAATTCTATACAGGGCCCAGTATTGTTTAATCTGTTGATCAATGACTCAAAGACAGAGATGCGTCCTCAGCAGGTCACAAAGCTGGGAGCAGTGTCCAATACCTCAGAGTGCAGCCTTGACAGGATGGAGTGATGGGCAGAGAAGAACTGTCTGAAATTCAACGAGGGTAAATGCAGCGTTCTTCACTGTGGAGGAATAACCCCAGGCACCAGCACAGGCTGGGCGCTGATCTGTTGGAAAGCAGCTCTGTGGGAGAAGGACCTGGGGGTCCTGGTGGGCAGCAAGCTGTCCATGAGCCAGCAGTGTGCCCTGGTGGCCAAGAAGGCCAGTGGTGTCCTGGGGTGCATTAGGAAGAGCTTTTCCAGCAGGTCAGGGGAGGTGATCCTGTCCTTCTACTGTGCCCTGGTGAGGCACATCTGGAGTGCTGTGTCCAGTTCTGGGCTCCTCAGCACAGGAGAGACATGGAGCTCCTTGGAGAGAGTCCAGCAGGGGACTACAAAGATGATTGGAGGACTGGAGTTCCTCAGGTATGAGGAAAGTCTGAGGGAGCTGGACCTGTTCAACCTGGAGGAGATAAGGCTGAGAGGGGATCTTGTCAATGTAAGCAAAATCTAAAGGGATGCTCTTCTTGGTGATGCCAAGCAATAGGACAAGAAGCAATGGGCAGAAGCTGATGCACAGGAAGTTCCACAGGAATATGGGGAAGAACTTCTTTACTTTGCAGTTGACTGTGCACTGGCTCAGATTGCCCAGAGAGAATGTGGAGTCTTCCTCACTGGAGATACTCAAGAACTGCCTGGGCACAATCCTGTGCCATGTGCTTTGGCATGACCCTGCTTGAGCGGGGATGTTGGACCAGGTGACCCCTGTATGGCCCCTTCCAACCTGACCCATTCTGTGATTCCGTCACTAATAATCAATGAATAAATTATTACAACTTCTGCAAGGAAGAAATCACCACACACTTTGTATATTGTTAATAATATTAACTTAAAATTATAATAAATAAGAGAGAAAAAGAATCTTATGCCTGAAAGTTTACGTCTTATATTTATGCACTTCATAAGTGAAGAAGAACTTTTCAAGTAGGAAAATCTTTTAAAGAAGCATAATTTTCTGTGTTCTGATTACAGTTCATTTCTTACACAAGAAAAGATGACATCAGATTAAAATTCAGTGGAATCACTCACCCTGTCTGATCACAGTTTTTATCTGTCATAAAGTTATAACAGTTGAAAGAGAGCATTGTCTACTTGTAACAGGTAAAGAAGAAAAAGAACAAAAAAAGAGAATGAACATTACCAGTCATAGCAAAAATAAGAGAGCACGGTTCTGCTCAAATAACTTTTTTTTTTTTTTTTTTTTTTTTTTTTTTTTTTTTTTTTTTTTTTTTTGTACAGAAATGGATACCGAAATCCCCTCAAATTACAGTGCAAAAGCCAAAATCTGCACATCTGAGCAAATCTGGATTCTGGCTTGATTTACAAAACTATACAGACAAAAAGGATATGTATACTTTATTACTCAGCAGTGAATTGAGGGAAGCAGGGGCAAGACTAATGCTGCAGATTAGCCAGAAAACAGTTTATCAGTTTGTCAGTCATCAAACATGAGATGATGGATATTCACCTTAGTGGGAAGCAACTTTTTAGGCCTCCTGAATGCTGGCTGGTGATGGTTTTGTCACACTTACATATGCTTATAACTCTGTGTGTGTTTGACAGAGAATTCATACAGATTGATTAATACTTCTTTTCAATATTTTCTACCATAAATTTCCTGTTTAGAAAGCATTTTCCTGAAGAATCATCACTTTGTTATTTTGAGTTATAACTACCTTAATTCTCTCTCCAGAAAAAGAGAAGACATTGCATATTTTACAATACACTGGTGGAAGGCATGTAATTTTGCCTACCCCAGACATGTTCCCTGTAGAGATCGAAACTTCTGAAAGGAAAAAAGAGGATTGGGATAGCCCTTTTCTTTGTTAGTAGTGAGACATCTCTGGTGCACTAGTTCATGCCCAGCTTCAGTGAAATGATATTAAATGTTCTTTGAAAGGAGGGTGGGAGCAATATCAAGTCTGAGTAGAAGAGAGTACAACTATGTCAGGTTTTGCTTTTCCTGTTTCTGATCCCATAACCAAAAGTTAAAGTGAAATATTGTTCCAGGTGGATACCACTAGTATGTTAAACTGCTGACCTCTGTGGACACCATAACTTTCACAGTTGCTGTCCCCATGTGCACCTTCCTTCACAGCTGTGCACTTTCCTTTTCTCATATGCTATAAAGGCGTGATAGACTAGACAGACAATATTAGGCAAAAGCATCAGCACTTTCAGCTGAATTTGGGTTACTATTTCAGTTATCCACGACAAACTTCTGAAGGATTTGGTTCAGAATGTTGACAACATGAAACATTAGCAATAGAATGGTTAAAGAGGCAGTAGTGTTTTGACCCTGGCTGGACTCCAGGCATCCACCAAAGCCTCTCTATCCCTCCCCTCTGCATCTGGACAGGGGAGAGCAAGTGTAGAGTCCATAAGCTGAGATAAGGACTGGGAGACATCACTCAAAAAATACCATCACAGGCTGTCCTGGGTTGCAGTGCAGGATGTGCCCAAGGGTTTATTCTATCACCATCTTCATGAGCTGTTGAGACCAGGTGGGGCGGTGCTCCCTGCCTCCTCCCTCTGGACTATCTTCTGTGAATGGGTCCATCAGTGCCTTCCTCATGACTCACAGATAACT
>WEIT01024590.1:35363-46816 GCA_013389985.1 Dryoscopus gambensis
CAGTGACTGGATGAAAGCTTTATTAGTCATAGGGTCTCTACTCCAAACACATCACCAGAATTTAGTACAGTATCAGCACTAAAATGCAATTTCTGACTTTCTGACTAAATAGACTTCCAGTAATGTCCCAGAATGCAGTTTCAGATATCCACTTTAAAAGTTTTCTGCTAAACAGGATTATAATTCTATTCAAACATTTATTTTTGTTTCCTTAAGCAGTTTCAATTTAACAACAAATATATAGCAGAGACATAAATAAAATAAAATAAAATAAAATGAAATAAAATAAAATAAAATAAAATAAAAGTCCATACTGGATCAGCTCCTCAAATGATGCAAAAAAATTGTGCCACCTTATTTAAGAATGTCACACAATATTTCAATCAATGTCCTGTAAAGCTACTTCCTTCTAAAATTCAGAGCATGAACTTGCTTCCCTCCTCCACCTCATTCTGCTAAATATCTTCCTTTTTCCTTTTTCCCTTTTTTCCTTTCAGTTTCATAAAGTAAGGGTTTTTTTATCCATGCTGACTGATGCTTAAAAGTGGGATCTTCCGTTATCAGTATATCTATAGCAGCCTGTGAAAGTTCATTAACACATTTTCTGGCAATAATCTGGTTAAAGTATATTTGTTCAAAATTTCAAAAATAATTTTATTATGAGTAAATGGAAGCTCATTTTCCACTGTAAAGTTAGACAGGAAACAAAAGTTTTATACAGCATGATGCAATTTATATATTTCACTAGAGTCTTCTAAACAGCATCTGAAATTTGAAAGCAATTACACCAGTTATCCAGACGCGATTTTTCAATCACTTTGAGTTTTTTTTAATTTTCAAAAATTTCTTCAGCAGCTCTTATTCAGTGATACTTCTCATAGCTGTCATGCTGGCACAGCGTTCCGTTCTCTTCATAAGTCATTCAGCTCACGGAGCTTAATTGGACAAGGCTAGAGCGAATTTGACAAACATCACAGCAGCAGAAAAAGCAATCACTCTTTCAAGATGAAAATTTGTTTGATGTCTTACTGTGTAACTCATTTACTCTCCTTGGGCATCATGTGACTTGAATGTTAATCAGCCATTGATTGGCTTCTCTCCGTGGACAGTCACGTGGCAGGAATATTAATGGACTGGGACTGGTAGTGGCACTGGTAGGCAACCTTTGGATTGGCTGCCAGGTTAAGATAGGGAGATAAGTGGGTGCTTGATGAACACTTGACAGAACTTCACAGAAAATTAAGGCCCTAAAATAGCATGAGAAAGTCTTGTCAAATCAAGCATGATTATCATTGAATGCTTAAGGAATTCATCATCTGCATGAAATTGATACACTTCAGTACCAGCAGGCCCTGCAGTCAGCAGGGACTCATCAGACTTTTATTTATATGTGTTCACCAAATCACATTAATTCTGAGAGCTAAAACATGCTAAGGATGAAGGTTATTTTCTGTTCAATCTAATTTATCTATGACAATAATCATCACTAATAATATGTCAAATTAGATTGCAGTCATTTTATGCATGCGTGCTGATTTGGAAAATAGTGTTAAACCATCCCATAGTAATTAACAATTGCTAAAGGTGTGCAGCGCCTAAAGTCATCAGCTTATCTAGATAGAAAATTACATTTTATAGAAGGGATTTATAGACATGTATCCTTATCTGACTCTGAATATAAATTACAACCTGTAAAAGTAGATGTAAATTTTTATTAAGCAATTAGGGCTAATAATCTTTGAAGGAGGTCTGTCCCTCTCTCCAAATTATTTTGGGCCAGATTCTGCTACTCTAGAAATGGAAAGGAGTTATGCCTTTGCCTCATTAGAACAAATGATTCTTTGTTGATCAAATTTTCTTTTTTTTTCCTTTTTCTGTGGGTTAACTTTCTAAACGTTTACTAACAGCTTCTAGCTTTTAGTACAGATTTAGCAAGGTTTTGCAAGTACTTATACACAAGTCTATTCACTGTACAAGCATTAACAGCAGCAGCTGTACTGTAATTACATGTATTATAACAATGCACATTCCACAACATCTGCCAGTGTTATTAATTTAATACATTCTGATCTTGATGCGATACTGGTGGGTGGGGGCTGTTGGTGGTGTTATTGGGTTTTGCTCCCATTTTTTTCTTTTAGATGAAAGCAAGATCAGAAATTGTGCAGATTAACCCACCCAGAATCCTCTATTCTTAAGGAATCATTAAAGCAAAAATTGCTTCTGCTGAAATTCTGTTAATGGTTCTTTTTTTCACAGTAGGTATTTCATGGTACTGATTGCTTTAATAATACTTTTACAGTCTCTTGACTTATTAAGTATTACTGTATTGCAAAATACTTCATTTAAAACTGTCTGCTTGGTAATGAAGTTTTAAGGGAGCACTTATATCCTTTCTGGCTGTTTTTTGCACGCACACGTACATATACACACACAAAAGCATGCTTTGGCTTACAGAATTACATTTTAAAAATAAGAGGAAAATAATCTGTTGTTTCTTATTTGCCCTACTCTAATCTCTCGTGATCCTGGTACTGCCTCTCTCTCTCTTTGGAGACCCTCTTTATTGATTAAATGAATCTGCTCGAAAGGCTGGTTCCCAGGCTCTTTGATCTAATCCGATCTGATCTTATCCGATCACTTCAGCAGGACATTGGGGAATTAACAATAAGCAGCTTTACCACAAGTGTTTAATAACTCAACACAATCTCCTTATGGCTCCGAGCTGCTCATGTTCTCATCCAGTCAACGGCTCACGGTGTAACAGATTGGACATCCCTCTGAACCTGAGGAATTTTCATGCACTGTGAAACTAATCGCTTCAAGTTCCTTCATAAATCACACAAAGCAGATTTCAGCATCTTAACAAATTGAAAAAAAAAAAAAAGGAAAAAAGGAATGGGGGGAGAAATTCATCCACTGAGCTAAGGACTTGGAAGGGGCACGAGGAGGGGAGGAGGTATAATCTAAATTCTGTCATCTTATTTAATGTGTTTCTCATCTGCTTAACTTTCACAAGCATAAAATAATTCAGGCAGACTAAAGCTTTACAACCCTTCAAGCCCACACTGACCTTATTTGTTCCCCTGTATGATAGAAAACATGTGGTTGCTGTAGCAGTTGCATAATTTGTCCCTATAAAAATTTCTGAGTTTGCTGCTGGCATGAAATTAGGCAGGTAGCAACATCACACAGACTGGCATGGTATTTTAACTTCCCATTGCAGGTGGCTACTAACAGTGAATGGATGAACAGATGGGATGCCTTGATGCTGACAGTAGAATCAAGGTTACTTTTTTGAAATTCAAGAGCAGTAGCATCTCCAAAATGGATCCTGTGTGAGATTTGATTAGCCCTTACACCTTTTCACATCACAGTCCTCCAGACGAAGAGTTTTGCTTCTACTTTCCATATACCAGAAGGAGAATCACAGCCATTAACGTTTGGGCTAACTCTAAACAGAATAAACTGAATTAGAAGAGACCCACAAGGATCACCGAGTCCAGCTCCTGGCCCTGCACAGCACCATCCCCAAGATTCTCACCATGTGCCAGAGAACATTGACCAAACACTTGAACTCTGTCAGGCTGGTGCTGTGACCTCTTCCCTGGGGAGCCTGTTCCAGTGCCCAACCACCCTTTGGGTGAAACCTTTTTCTAATATCCAGCCTAAACCTCCCCTGACACAATTTCAGGCCATTCCCTCAGGTTCTGTCACTGTCACCACAGATGAGATCAGTGCCTCCCCTCCTCTTACCCTCACAAGGAAGTTGTAAGTGAGATGAGCTCTCCTCTCAGTCTCCTTTTCTCCAGGCTGAGCAGCCCAAGTGAGTCTTACCCTCAAGGCCCTTCACCATCTTTGTTGACTTCCTTTGGATGCTCTCTAATACTAGTTTAATGTCTTTCTCATACTGTGGCACCCAAACAGCCCCCAGCACTTGAAGTGAGGCAGCCCCAGCTCAGAGCAGAGCGGGACAATCCCCTCCCTTGCCTGGCTGGTGATGCTGTGCCTGATGCACCCCAGGACAGAGTTGGTCCTCCTGGCTGCCAGGGCACTGCTGACTCACGTTCAACTTGCCAGGACCCCCAGGTCCCTTTCCATGGCACTGCTTTCCAGCCTCTCATCCCCCAGTCTGTCCACACATCCAGGGTTGCCCTGTCCCAGGTGCAGAATCCAGCACTTTCCCTTGTTGAACTTCACATGGTTGGTGATTGCCCAGACCCTTGATTTGCTGAGGTCTCTCTGCAGGCCCTCTCTGCCTTCAAGGGAGTCAACAGCTCCTCCCAGTTTTGTATCATCTGGGAATGATAAATCCCATAATGCTCCATAGATGTGTAGGGATTCAGCTGAAACAGTGAAAAAGATCATTAGCCAGATGAGAACCACTCCTTTTAGACCCATGAAGAATACCTTAAAAAATCTGGCACTTTTGCTGTACAGCCAGTGCATGTGACCAGTGCCTTGGGGATTCCATCAAGCAAGTTTAACATTTATCTAACGCTTCAAAATTAAGTTCACTAAGTCCTTTTACACAGTTGTGAAGACTTCTACCCAGCAAACAAAAAGTATTAACAATGCAAACATACGTATCAAATTAGAGTCACCTGTAATATACGTAAACCTGACTTCAACAGTTTTGTTAAAAGTTTTAAGGAGACATGGAAAGTGTTTGATAATTGGTTTTCCTGCCAACATATTTATCGAATTATATCAAAACTTGGGTTTGTAATAAAGGTGCTTTTTAAAATGTAGCTATTAATTTCATGGTTTCTTTTGAAAGCAGTTATCTACTGTCAGAAAGTTCCTTGCTGGATTTCTTAACACTTCAGGTTACTCTACAGTATGGCTATAAATGAGAATGGATGTCTAACCAAAGTATCTCATATTGCTCAGATCTTAGATCGATTAGAATTTCTAAAATTATTGAAGCTGCAGTTCATTTTCAGTTAACATATTTGAAATTAAATTTTTAAATTCAAATATAGTTATGATCTTCAAATACAATTCAATTATTCTCTTACTTTATAAAGTACCTTACTTATAAAGACTACTCAAAGTATCTCCAGAAAGGATTTAAGGTCAATTGCAAATTCTTTTATCTATAGTTCAATCAAGAAGCATTAAGGAAGGCTTGAAGGCTACATATGTCTAGCTGAGTGCATCTGAATCTTCAAAATTATGCCAATAAATGGAAAAATCTCCTATAAATGGAGTCTTCTTTGATACATATGGAATTTCTTGCCTCCTATGAACAATGCCTTTTGTCTGGTTAATATCACGGGGCTACCACGTAAGGGGCCTTTAACTTCTCTCTCTTGCTCAGTAGTAATCACCAGCCACCAGAGACTTCTTTACTCCATATTTACTCAACGTTCATATTAAGCAGTGATGATGGCAAAGTTATGGACAACTTTGCTGAGAGTTATGATGTGTGGATCGTTTGAAAGCCAGCCACAGTAATTCAAAAACATTGTGAGCTAATAGTGGATGATTTCTGGAAACAAGTCCAAGGAAGAAACAAAACTCAGTGTACCTTCTTAAATTAATTTACACAGAAATATTTTCCTATCAGTAAAACAATATTTATAGAATTGATATACTATGCAGATGCTCCAATAGGGGGATTAATTTCGTTACTATTGTGCTTGGAGTTCACTGGGATTTAATGTTGATTTATACCTTTACTCCTAAAAATTTTCCAGAAATGTTGTTTCATTTGGCAACTGGATTTTTTCAAAATTCAGCAATTAACAGGGCTGACTCGTGTACATGACCATATCAAAAGCTCTTTTCACTATCCCTCTTCATCCAAATAACCACAAAAAGGCAACTAAACTTGGGAAAAAATTCTGGAAAATATTGTTGTATGATTGCCAGTTTGAGGCTTTCATGACAGTGGCTTAATATTTCCCACCAAAATAGTTTTTCAGAACACTTTTGATTGAGGCTTTATTGTTTCACAGAAAGAACAGAAGTTCATTTTAATGAACTTCTGATGTAATAGTCAGCATTTCTTCTCTTGCCATCACAACTCTTGTGGTTCTTTAAAGCCTAAAGCCCAACAAGTTTGGGTAGCATACCTGTTGTACTATTTTCCCATAAGGTTCTGGATTGTGGTTCTATAGACAGCTTGATTTGTGAACCTTGTAGTTTTGTGCAACCAGAGCCTAGAAACCTGAGAAAGGCCAGCAGCTCAGCAGGAATCTTGGAGATCTCAAGAATGAAACCTTGAACTGTTGTTCATATTACTTCCATGCTTCATTACAGAACTGAACCACAAATCTCTTTTGCGTTTACATTTTCTGTACAGAATCCTTTGACTAATTCAGAAATAGTATAACTTTATGGGTTATTTTCCCATCCATGTTTTGGTTTTTGGTTGTGTTTTTTTTGTTTGTTTGTTTGTTTTTAATTATTATTTTTTTTTTTAATTAACCCATCTATTTTACATTCCAGAAATTGAACTCTGTGCGGTCGTTTTGGGGGTTTTATTTTTCAAAAATTCTGGGGAGATAGAAATGCTGATTTTTAACACTATGTTTGTAGCAGTTTGATGCAGCATGACTGCATGGTTATGTCACTTTTACGTTTTTCAGAATCATAGTAATCAGATCCTGCTTGATATTCCCATGAAGGACAGTAATGGGAATGGATGCTTGCCTGTAGCTGGTTTCCCTCTTATAGGATGAATGAAGATCCAGAATTTTGCCTTAGTGTGAGAGCCAAATGTTACTTGGAGCATTACACTCCAAAATTATACCAAGGTTGAAGACATCAGTCTATGGGTAAATCTGCGTACTTAGCTGCACAGGCTGACATAAAGATAACAAACACACTCTACTCATAAAGCTGATTTATCAGAGAATGTGGAGAAAGGATAAATGTTTAGACCTTTATCATGTTCATTGCACAGTCTCTCTGTATCTAAGCGAAATATGCCATGATGAAGACCATGACTGACAGCCAGTACTCTGAAATAAAGCAACTTTATAGCCTAATAGTCATTTTAGAAGTTCTTTGTATAAAGTCGTGTAAGAGTATGAAAAGAAACTAAAGGTCTCCACAATTTTTACCATTTCCTCTTCCTGCTTCCAAGACCAAGTGTTTTGATTCCACTTACAAAACAAACTTTTATATGGGTACATTAAAAATAAATAGAACCCTAACAAAACTAAAGACTGTATTTTTCATATAGGATGAAGGTTAAAAGAAAACCACAGATAGCAAATATCAGTCATTGTTGTTTAATGACCAGCTTAAGGCAACTAAGATATCTAAGTATGAAAAAGGTATGAGAAATAAGTGCAGAAGTGTTAGGTATTTATCCAGCTGTTCTGACTTTATCCAGAAGCTTTCTGTCCTTCACTTATGGCTGCACACCAGTGTATTGCAGTGGCTGGGGCAAATCATGAACTGCAAAGTATGAAGCAGTGACGTGCAGCGGTATTACAGCTGAATTGGTGCAGTGCCGTCACTTCCTTGCAGCACAGCCTGTCAATAAGCAGGTTATCTTGCGAGATACCATACTGTGCTGCGTTGGCACACCACATCTTTGATGGCTTGGGTTTTCCTTGCGTAGCTTACTATCTTTCCATATGAAATATGGTCTAAAACCCAATAATATTTCATGTTCTATCAATAAAAATACATTTTTTTTATAATGTAAAGTATCATGAAATCAGACTTTCTTCAAAACAGAACGCCAGGCTTCTTCGTCAATTGTTCTATGTTTAAAAATACAGCACTGGAATTGTAAGATATCTCCTCCTTTCAAGGTCAACAAAGACGAACTTTCAAAGAACACATATGGTAATTACACAATGAGTAACTAAAACCTAAATTTAAAGAAGCAACTCTGTTCATATCAGAAATGGTAGTGAATTATTCTTAGGACTTAGCTGAGTATTTGAGAAAACCATTAACTATGCCACTATTTTTCAAACCTTTTTCTCCAGGCCAGGATTGTGCACCCAGACTACTATGCTATGTTAGTTTATATTTTCATTTTTAGTAACCATATTCCACCACTGACATCAGTGAGCTCCGATATTCTAAGCTGAGGCCTTTACCTGGTCAGTAAGTCTCAACTTCTTTAGTCTTTAAAAGGACAGGAGTCATGGTTCTTAGGTCTTCGCAGCTGCTGGGGATCGGTTGGTTGAACCCTGGAATGCCTGATTTCCCCAGAGAGAGAGGTCCCACAAGGGACAGCTTCCTAGGGGGCTCAGGCGATCCTCAGGTAACCTCAGCAAGGAGACAGCCTGTGCCTGTCAGTGATCAGCTCTTGGCAGTGATTTCAGCTCTGTCTTGTGAGGTTAGCCCAGGCCAACGTGGACCTAGAGAGACAGGAGCATTGTGTGGCAATTCCATAGGAGAGCTTATTGTCAAGCACCCTTTGAAGGGGACCAGGGACGGTGACCCCCTCCTGAGCCGGTCAGAAGCCGTTCCTTTATGGGGAAAAGCGGGGGTGGCACCCAGGGGAGAGACCAATGGGATACAAAGGATTTACCTGTGCACCAAACCATGTTGGGGTCTTACTATAACTTAAAGAACTGGTTTTTCTTTCCTGGGGACTGTTGGGGTAAATTTATCATAGCCCACCTTAGGGGCATTTCCCCCAGGGAGAGACCTGGCAAGTCTGTTCCCCTCCACAGGACCTCACCCTAATGGTGGATTGCCCTTTCCACGTGGTATCTCTCCAGGGGATCACTGAGACAAGCCTGTGATGGCCCATTGAAGTGACATCTCTCAGAGAGATGTAGCAGGCCTATCCTCCTCCACACTTGAGTGTTAGTTTAATGCCTGTTTAGTTATCTAACCAAATTCCTTGGGAGTTGTAGTCCAGATCGTTTTAAAGGCGTCTAGATGCCTAAAAATATGGTAGAAATAACCATATTCTACAGGGATCTTGTAGTGATGGATTTACTCTGTCCAACATGTCTACAGTAGGTTAGTTTCTTGTGCTTTCCATATAGACAGCACAGAAAGGCATTCCAGGTTGTCATTCCTTTCACTCTAAGGCATTTTTTTGGCAATAATTTAGATGACTCATGTTTTAAAAGTTCCAACTTCACTCCATGGTCCCTCAGAGGTTCCCAGCTAAGACTCAGACACCTGCCACATACCATAAGCCATCTAGTGTGAACTCTGCCTTGCTCTTGATGCTTGGTTGCATCACTTTGTGTAAAAGAAAATCTACAAATCATCCCACCATGTTTACATACTCTCAAACTCTGAGTATTCACACACCAGGCAAAAATTGTTGCTGGTCGGCAGTGTCCCCGGTTAGAGTACTCTCAAAGTTCAAAAATTATTACAACATGTAAACACGTTCTTGACATCAAATACTGCAAAAAGCCTTCACTCCTTGCAGGCTGCTGCTATTCATATGTAAAAGGGGATACTGTGTTATTAAAAAAAATGCTTCCCAAATGAAAGCCACAAATTGGAAAAGAAGACTTTAAAATAAACGTGTATACATTTTATCTGTTTTGAAATATAGCCAGACTAAATCATTAAGTGCAGGTCTCGTTGCACAAGGTCTGCAGAATTCAACCACAAAGCCACCACACCAAGGCTGTTGTGCCAAACAAAACACAGCAAACTAGTTATGGTCAATAAAATCTCTAAATCAAATAAATGTTCTTCATGCTTAGAACACTTCCTGATGTCAGGGAAAATACATATGAGTTTTCTTAGATATGGGGAAATGTTCTGGTGTCAATTTATTAGTTTTTTTTAAAAAAAAGGTCACAATTCAAGATTGAAAAACAGAAAGGCCAGGTAATCCTTTATCTAGCTTTGTAGATTTTTAGTGGGTAAGTTTGCATCAGTCGAGGTACTCACGGGACTAAGGGTTACTGTTGTAGGCCCAGAATCTTCTCTTCTGATGAGGCATTGAGGTAGGGATGCAGAAATTATGAGCAGCATGAATAAATAGTTTGTTTGAAGATACATATATTTGTGTGACTGAGGTTTAGGGAGAAGGCACGTAGGCTCAAACTTGAGAAAGGAATCGGGTAATCTTCACATGCCATGACTTATAGCACAAGTACATTGCATGTTTTCAAAAGACAAGCATTTGCCATTTCTGCAATGAAAACGCATGCCACTGAGAGTGCAAGAAAATGATTTTGAAGGTATTACTCTGTGTTGGTCTCATCCTGGCAAGCAGCAAAGCACCCACACTCACTCACTACTCCCTGCCCAGCAGGCCAAGGGAGACAGCACAAAGACCAAAATCAAGAAAACTCACAGGCTGAAGAAAAAACCAGTTTAATAAATGAAGGAAAGATAAAAAACAAGTGATGCAAAGGTATTCAAATCACCACCTCCAACAAGCAGACTGACACACAGCCACTCTCTGAGCAGCAGGTATCCCAGAAAACATAAAACTCCAAAACAACACTTTCTTCTGCTACACCAGCTTTACTGCTGAGCATGGCAACACATGGTATGGAATACCCCTTTGGCCAGTTTGGGTCAGCTGGTCTGACTGTGACCTTTTCTAATTTCTTGCTTGACCTCAGCCTACTCACTATGGAGTTAGAGAAAGAAAAAAAAGAGAAAGCCTTTACATTGTGCAAGGACTACTTTGTAATAGACAAAAGATTGGTGTGTCATCAACAGTGTTTTAATCATAAACCCAAAATACAGCACCATAATGCTTGCTAACAAGAAAGTTAATTCCATCCCACTCAGACCCACGCAAACTGAAGCAGTTATGGAAGCATGGCATATCGTGCAATGCATTCAAGTAATTTCTCTCGAAAATAACTGTATCTAGTTGCATTACTTTTATCAGCAATTGTTACTATGTGTCATACAATAGGTCACACTCAAAAGGACTCTCTTCAGTGCAGCGATACTAGAAAAAACTTCTTCAAAATACTGTTTTGTAACACATAAGCCTTTTGTCAGTCTGGTTCAAGGATTGCTAGCAGTTACCCAAACCGTAATGATTAAAGGACTGTATTGCATTAAATACTGTATCTATCTTTCCTTGGTCAGCTTCAGGAGTACATTAAGACAGTAACATTGTCCTAATTTGGAAAGGAAACAGATTTCAATATTCACCTCCTTGTAAAATTCCTATTCCTGGCAGTTGGAAAGTTGACCTTCCTACTTAAGCAAGATGTTAAAATAGTTAACAAATTTGTTGAAAGTGACTGGTAACAGAAAACCTACAATTAAGATGATCTTCTTCAGAAAGCTATTTGCTATTCTAGCCACAGTAATCAAGGCTGTCATGTCAAATCAAATTCTTGATTATCCTTGTATAATTTTGTGCATCATCACAGGTCCAAAAACAAACTGATGATAAAACAATTTTGTTAAGCAAAATTAATTTTATTGGATAATTCATGCCTCTTGCCCTGCCTCCCTCCCCAACCCTGACACAGAGGTGCTGCCTTTTTCTATACTGACTTAATAATTTAGAAATCACAGACTTTGTG